>QXVZ01029601.1:0-18825 GCA_008931825.1 Phallusia fumigata
GGCAATATTCCTGAACTCATAAGAAATGCTAAAATTTGCCATTAATCATTATCCACTACATTTACACCAAATCAAAATGCAAACATGTATAAACCAATAACATCAGATTTTGCAAAGATGTACAGGAGAGAATAAGAATACACGTACTGATGATGGTGAGGGATTACGAATTAATATGTAGACCAATGATTCTCAAACGTTTTAAAGTTATTTGCGTAACGAGTCCCTGCATTTTGTTCGATGACTCGTGGACCACTAACATTACCACGAATCAACTTCATTCGATAATGATTCAGCAACGCAAAAATCACTCATAATCACTCGTTGTTGATATCACAAAGCAGCATTGCGCGGTGGTGCCTTAAAGGGCGCAATTTACGCTGTACCTGAATCTTACATTCAGAATATTTCAGCAATCACGCATTAATAACATCAACTAAGAGACAGGAGCAGTTTCACGGGCCCCCTAAAATCGCTTCACGGGCCCCCTAAAATCGCTTCACGGGCCCCTAGGGGACCTCGTAACCCACTTTGAGAACCACTAATGCAGGCTTTCAAACAATGACTGCTGAATGTATCAAGATCCCACTGCTTTAACATCTTCAACTGTAAGCCATATATTTAGGTTTGCCATGCGTTCTTCATTAGCCGGGAGAGTCCCGGTTTAAATGCCTTGACCAGGCGTCTCTGCCAGTCAGATTTTGTAGTTGATTATCGCTCGGCTTCGCCTTTCTTTATATTTTCAACGCGAAATACACATCGCACACATCGCAACAACTTGTTTAGGCCAAAAAGTTTGTTTATGTGTAAAATTTCCGAGATTGGATTTGTGAACCTTTATTTAAAATTTGCACTAGTTTATAAGAAACAACTTTTAGCAGACAGTATAGGGTACGTTTTCGATCTTTTCTGAAATTTCCCCCGACAAAAGACTACAATGTTCCTTTCGGCAGTTGAATCTAAAGTAAACCTTTCGTTTGTCTCAGCATTTAACGCAAAATATACATGTACACCAAGAACAANGAATCTTACATTCAGAATATTTCAGCAATCACGCATTAATAACGTCGACTAAGAGAAAAAAACGTTTCACGGGCCCCCTAAGTCGCTGCACGAACCCCTAGGGGGCCTCGTAACCCACTTTGAGTTCGCACTAGTTTATAAGAAACAACTTTTAGCAGACGGTATACGTGCTAATGTAGGGTACGTTTTCGATATTTTCTGAAATTTCCCCCGACAAAAGACTACAATGTTCTTTTACATGTCTTCCTGAGCTTCCCTTCCTTTCGGCAGTTGAATCTAAAGTAAACCTTTCGCTTGTCTTTAGCATTTAACGCAAAATATGCATGTACACCAAGAACAACTTCCTCCATAGCTGTGTATGTAAAAACTGTCACAGAAGCCTTAGAAAACATTACTGGACATAACTCGAGTTTCGAACTCACATCGCCCAGGGCGCTTCTTTTTTAGTGTGTCAGCATCGCAACTCGTCGGTGCCTTGTGGAGTGCTACTTTATGGCTGTAACAACCGGTTGCGTTGCACAGGGGATGTGTAGAGGTTTAAATTGCGGATGTCGCATCGCATTGTTAATCCATATTCATTGTGATCAATGCACAACAATGCATGATGTCCGAAGCGCGTTACATCTGCTGAATTATGTCATATCTGTTTCTGGCGTTTTATATGTTGTTTCCTTGCAAAAGAATAAAGAACGAGAGGAGTGGTGTTCTCCATATTGTCATTGCACATACACTGCGATCCCTTAAATGATTTTTCCACATGTTCCATTTCTATTCATTTATCATTTAAGATTCGCAATAAGAAGTTTAAACAACCTTTCAGAATCCAACCATTACTAACACCATCCCAATAACAATCTTTATGTCAAAAGCATGATTTAAACCCGAAAGCCGCTCTAACCAATAGGTTGACCTGGAGCAACCTTCGGCCGAGCCGCGAAAAACGTACTACAAACTTTCCAACGCGATTTTAGTGATACGCGGTAAATTCAACAACAACGTTTCGCCCTTGGCAGACCAAATATAAGCTTACATGCTGTTGTACTGAAGAGAACTACTGTAAATATGAGCAAACTTAATGTAACGCACCATATACATGTAAACCAGTGGTGTAATATCAGCCGCTGAACTTCGTCTGGTNTGCACATATACCGCGTGCACATTTTTCCATCTGCACATTTCGTGCACATTGTGCACATATACCGCGTGCACATTTTTTCATCTGCACATTTCGCGCACATTTTTCCTCCTGCACATTTCGCGCACATTGTGCACTTTTTACTTGTGCACATTTTCGCGCACAATGTGCGAAAAAAGTTCGCATCCCCGTCTCTTAAAGGGCGCAATTTACGCTGTACATGAATCTTACATTCAGAATATTTCAGCAATCACGCATTAATAACGTCGACTAAGAGAAAAAAACGTTTCACGGGCCCCCTAAGTCGCTGCACGAACCCCTAGGGGGCCTCGTAACCCACTTTGAGTTCGCACTAGTTTATAAGAAACAACTTTTAGCAGACGGTATACGTGCTAATGTAGGGTACGTTTTCGATATTTTCTGAAATTTCCCCCGACAAAAGACTACAATGTTCTTTTACATGTCTTCCTGAGCTTCCCTTCCTTTCGGCAGTTGAATCTAAAGTAAACCTTTCGCTTGTCTTTAGCATTTAACGCAAAATATGCATGTACACCAAGAACAACTTCCTCCATAGCTGTGTATGTAAAAACTGTCACAGAAGCCTTAGAAAACATTACTGGACATAACTCGAGTTTCGAACTCACATCGCCCAGGGCGCTTCTTTTTTAGTGTGTCAGCATCGCAACTCGTCGGTGCCTTGTGGAGTGCTACTTTATGGCTGTAACAACCGGTTGCGTTGCACAGGGGATGTGTAGAGGTTTAAATTGCGGATGTCGCATCGCATTGTTAATCCATATTCATTGTGATCAATGCACAACAATGCATGATGTCCGAAGCGCGTTACATCTGCTGAATTATGTCATATCTGTTTCTGGCGTTTTATATGTTGTTTCCTTGCAAAAGAATAAAGAACGAGAGGAGTGGTGTTCTCCATATTGTCATTGCACATACACCGCGATCCCTTAAATGATTTTTCCACATGTTCCATTTCTATTCATTTATTATTTAAGATTCGCAATGAGAAGTTTAAACAACCTTTCAGAATCCAACCATTACTAACACCATCCCAATAACAATCTTTATGTCAAAAGCATGATTTAAACTCTAACCAATAGGTTGTGCCTGTTGACCTGGTAACCTTTGGCCGAGCCGCGAAAAACGTACTACAAACTTTCCAACGCGATTTTAGTGATACGTGGTAAATTCAACAACAACGTTTCGCCCTTGGCAGACCAAATATAAGCTTACATGCTGTTGTACTGAAGAGAACTACTGTAAATAGGAGCAAACTTGTTGTAACGCACCATATACATGTAAACCAGTGGTGTAATATCAGCCGCTGGACTTCGTCTGGTGTAAAACATGTTAATCATTCCCTAAGGGTTAGGGTGCGTTGCGTTCAGGATACACAATTTTATTGTTATGATCTGCTATACTGCTATACGGCAATTTTCAGGGAAACATCAGCCTGGCCGCATCAAATAAACCTCCGTGAGGAGATGACTGATGCCAACAGCTGAGCGTTGCGCCGCTTGGGTCGTAAACTGGCCAATAACTCCTTTTGTGTCGCATCATTTTACATTTGTGGCGGAACAGTAAGCGGACACGTAATTGGGGCTGTAAAGGTAATAGCCGATCATGCCTTCATGAAAGGAGACCCACAATAGTCACCTTCACTGTAGCAAATACCTGCAGTTTTTTATTATAGGTCAAAGAAAGTGTCAATCATAAACGACAAAAGGTAAACGCTTCAAGCGATGTTACATTTAATGGCGCAAGGGCAGTTACGACAAATTAAGGGGTAAGAGAAGTCAAGGAAAAGAAAACAAAAAGCAAACAAGAAGTGACTTCAGTAGATCAACAACGATGAGAGGAACAATGAAAAAGACGATGTGTCTCCAGCACACCATAAATATGCACATTTGTTATGTAACGACACGTCGTTAGGAGCCTTCAAGCGTTTGGCGGTTGGAAGAAAGCATGTAAAACGCATTTTCGGTGTGCGAGAATTATCTTTCTCGCCTGTACACAAACAGAAATTGCACATTACACATATGTGTAGTGGTCTTTACGCAATGGCACTTTTTTCGACAAAGAAATTTTGTTATCGGCGATGCGGCTCACGTCCATGTCATCTTTCACCCTGTTTGCTTGGGCGGCCTGGAGGAACTTGGTTTTGTTGCGTGGCGCACGAAACGAACTGCGCAACTTCTGCAAGGGTGAGCGGGTGTTGGTGGTGGTATGAGAGGCGGCTGCTGCGGCGAGAAAACGCTCCATCACTTCCGAATCAGCGTTGCCATGGCGAATCGGGTCTCCACTTGGCAAGGCTGGACTGCTGACGTGTTTGTTGTCTTTGCTGCTCTTTTGTGATGACGCAGTTTTCGCATCGCTCTTGTTGCCTTTCTTGGACGATTTGCTTTCCTTTGGCGGTTTCGAGTCGTGCTTAGACTTTTTACCGTTGGCGCTCGAGTCTTTCGGCTTCGCCTCCACATTGCCTTTTGACTTTGACGGGGATTTTCCGTTCTGTGGGGTTTCATGCTTCTTGCTCTTCCCACCGGCTGAAGTCGATCTCGATCGGTCAGCTGCAGGCTTAGAGGTTGCAATGTCGCGCTTGCCCTCTGCAGTTGCACTGCGCGTTGGTTTTTCCCGCTTCACCATGAAACTGGCACGCAGGAACGCAACCGTCGATTTGTGGCCGCGAGACGGCGACGGAAGCTCAGGGGCGACATCTTGTGCTTCAGTGAGTTTGTCGCGCGAGACCGAACGCTGGCGCTCTGCAGCAGGGGCGAGATTGGTCCGGGACTGTAAATCAAGCAATCGGTTTAAAAGTGGCTAAGATTTCAGCTGGGTATATGCTGATATGCAATAAGTAAAATGTCAGCAAAATATTGCATTAGAACTTACGCGAGTAACAGCATCTGCGCTTCTTACAGTTTCGTAGTCGTGACTCTCCGATTTCTTGTTTGTACGGGAAGGACCGGTGGACGATCGCTGCTTGGAGGATCTGCAAGAAAAGCATAAAAATTAACTAAAGTAAAAATTGTTTTGCCTTACAGCTTAACAATGACGTGTCGATCGAAACATATGTTGTGATAGGGATACGGAACTCCAAAGTCGGGGTCGAAGCCAACGAGCGAACTGACAAGGTCTGTGTGTGGCCCTTTAAACATGGGGTCGTTCGAAAGCACACCCTGGTTTAAAGCACAACAAATACGTGAAACAGAACCATAAACAAAATACCATGGCGGTCGTTCCGCGGCGGCTATTNAATGCTGAGCCTGCACTCGGCGATATTTTAACCCCAGCGACACCGTTTGACTGTCCCGAGCCCCTGTCACCCGACGTGCCCAGGAGAGCAGGTTTCGGCCGAATCAGATTGTTTGAAAACAGAGCGGTCGGTCTCTTCTTAGGCTGTGCCAAAAGCTCCAACTCCGAAAACAAACTGGCCTCTGAACTTGCGACAGAGGGAGGTTTGAACGCGACAAGAGGAGGGGAGCGCGGTGGCGGGGGTGGGGGAGGAGGAAGAGGAAGTGAACCGTGACACGAAGTGTAGGTCACGTGCGTTCCACGCTTCACTTGCGGCGAAGTCGATAACGGCGGAGCAGCAGCGGCGCTTTGATTTTTATCTCCTTGTTGGCTTAAGGGCGCTTGATTGGTCGTTTCTACCTTGTGTGCTTCGGCGCAAGGTTTCTGCACGATTTGGTTCGGAATCGACGAAACCGACGTGGAAAGTCCTTTTGATGTCGGGGACTGGATCGTCAAAATGTTGGAAGTTGAGGATGAGATGCAATCCCGATCCGAGATCTTTCGTTCTTCAGGTGTGTCGTTAAGCAGGGAAGTAAGACTGGTCGACGAATCCTTAAAATCATAAATCTGAAATTCCGTCATCATTCGCATCGACCTTCGGCGCACTACAGACAACTCGCTATCGTCCTCCACACGTTGACCAGTCTTAAGTTTGGCGTTGGAATGTTCCAAAACCGCAGCAAACTTTTCCTTGAGCGCCTGCTTTGTGTTGTTTACCTTCCGCAGTCTGACGTCTTCAACCACCATCTTGGCTTGCTCCCGGTGCTGGGACGAGATCGCACTANGTCCTGTATTTTGGTAGTTCTCGCTCTCAGCAGGTCGATGTGAGTCGCTTGGAACGTTGGCCTGGTCGTTGGGCACAAGGATTTCAGCAAAGGCTTTTGCGCGATTGGACACAGACGCCATTGGCAGCGAGATGCGTCTCTTGGCCTCAGGTTCAGCACAGTAAGGTACGTCATATCGATCGGCGATCGGAGACGGCTTGTCTTGCAGCGATCGAAGGCTCGACGAGAGTACTGGCGTGAATGCTGAGCCTGCACTGGGCGATATTTTAACCCCAGCGACACCGTTTGACTGTCCCGAGCCCCTGTCACCCGACGTGCCCAGGAGAGCAGGTTTCGGCCGAATCAGATTGTTTGAAAACAGAGCGGTCGGTCTCTTCTTAGGCTGTGCCAAAAGCTCCAACTCCGAAAACAAACTGGCCTCTGAACTTGCGACAGAGGGAGGTTTGAACGCGACAAGAGGAGGGGAGCGCGGTGGCGGGGGTGGGGGAGGAGGAAGAGGAAGTGAACCGTGACACGAAGTGTAGGTCACGTGCGTTCCACGCTTCACTTGCGGCGAAGTCGATAACGGCGGAGCAGCAGCGGCGCTTTGATTTTTATCTCCTTGTTGGCTTAAGGGCGCTTGATTGGTCGCTTCTACCTTGTGTGCTTCGGCGCAAGGTTTCTGCACGATTTGGTTCGGAATCGACGAAACCGACGTGGAAAGTCCTTTTGATGTCGGGGACTGGATCGTCAAAATGTTAGAAGTTGAGGATGAGACGCAATCCCGATCCGAGATCTTACGTTCTTCAGGTGTGTCGTTAAGCAGGGAAGTAAGACTGGTCGACGAATCCTTAAAATCATAAATCTGAAATTCCGTCATCATTCGCATCGACCTTCGGCGCACTACAGACAACTCGCTATCGTCCTCCACACGTTGACCAGTCTTAAGTTTGGCGTTGGAATGTTCCAAAACCGCAGCAAACTTTTCCTTGAGCGCCTGCTTTGTGTTGTTTACCTTCCGCAGTCTGACGTCTTCAACCACCATCTTGGCTTGCTCCCGGTGCTGGGACGAGATCGCACTAATTCCAAGTTTAACCCTCTTTTGAACTGCCGTTGTAGGGCCCGGACCGGCCGGTGCCACACAACTTTGCTTAATAACGGTCAGGCACTGTGGTTGGACCTGCTTTGAACCTTGCTGCTCGTATGTTGCCTGGGTGGAGGTTTTAAGGCAGTCAACCGCGTAAACTTGGGTCAGAGAAGTTGAAATCCTCATTGTATCGGCTTCAGCGGTCGCTTGACAATCAGTAACTTGAACCTGCGCCTCGCTGACTACAAGCGATTCTGAGTAGACACTTTGCAGTTCCTTGCACAACTGATTTTCGCCCGCAACTACAACGCTGTGTCCCTTGCCGCTGTCCTTTGATAATGCGCTTCGCGGTTTCGGCACCGGCCTCGCCGCTTTCAACACTTCTTCGCTGGTCTCACTCGACGTCGAGAGCTTGCTGGAATTCGAAGCACGGGGTTTGGGCCGGACGGTCTCCGCTATTTCTGGCGTTTCCTTTCCGGCCTCGAGGCTGTCCAAAGATGACAGGGTGTCCCGCGATTTTAGCTTTTGCCTCACCGGCCGGACAAACGATTCCAAGTGCTTGCTCGTTAGGAAGGTGGCGTCCTGTCCAGTCGCGTCCTGATGAAACACTTCTGCACAACAATCCTCGCTACCTGCGCGCGCCTTGGGGCAAACCTGGACAACTGTTTCCTGCGCTTCGCCGCTCGCTGCCCTTGCATTGGCGGAAAGTTTTTCGCAGTCAATAGCAGCCTCGACGGGCGATTCATTGATGGGAGAAGCGGGCGTCACAACCTGGGAGGTGAGGTCACGGCTCCTTTCTCTCGGGGTAGTTATTGATGACCCCTGGTATCCAGAATCAATACTGCACTCACTCACATGCAGCGCCGCGTTCGAGTGACTCAACACGGGCAGGATGCGCAGGTTTTCGCCGGCCGCCTTGTTTGTATGTCTGCTGACCAGTCGGTACGCGTGTGAGTCGTGGTGCTTGGCGGAAACACCAATCGACGGAGTGTGTGGGAGCGACATTGTCGATAATTGGTTGTCCGTCGGCGAGAAGTGCTTTTCGGAGTTCAGAGCGGCCGCAAATGAATCCGAGTTGGGACGTTCGTTAGATTTGGCCTTTTTCGGGGACGATTTTTCGCTCTTGTCGACAAGCCTTTCCAGTGTAGTTTTATCGCCAGAGTGGTCGTAAAGTGGCGAGACTTTACAATTATCAGTA
Source organism: Phallusia fumigata (assembly GCA_008931825.1). Lineage (NCBI taxonomy): Eukaryota > Metazoa > Chordata > Ascidiacea > Phlebobranchia > Ascidiidae > Phallusia > Phallusia fumigata. Next base: position 8,514 of record QXVZ01029601.1, read on the forward strand.
GGTATCAGGTTGCTTTGCTGAACTGCAACGTCTGTTTGCGCCTGATTCGTAGGCGTCGGTGATAACGACGACATCTCTATTGGTTCGGGTGCTTTCGCAAGGACGGGAGACTCGGGCGACCTGCGACACAAAACAAGTGCGTCATAAAAGTTGTGTTTTTGATGAAAACACGCTCGATCCGACGCTTTCATTCACAGCACGTGATTGACAGACACAATGTGAGGCGAGAGCCATTAACGGCACTTTGCGGTCAAATAAGATTTTGTTGCGCCGTTCGAGAGAACGTCGATGGCTATGTGAATTGCTATTTTAAGTCATGTGGTCTTGGTGTTCAACAAGTGAGCAAACAGACTGAGCAGGAAATTGGTAATCTCGAGCGCTGGCGGCGCGGAAAGCAAGCCAAAATATCACGACGGCGTTTACCTGCGATCCGGAAACAAGGTTTCGCGCGATGGCATTTCCAGTTCACGGATGATGCGTTGTGACGATGACACGCCGGCGATTCTGTTGTCTTCTTTTGCACAAGCAGGAACCTGGCGGAAAATCGCGTCTTCCTCTGCGCAGCCTATCCCACTCAAAGCAGCCAGATTAAGAAACATTTTCTCCATTTGCTCCTTGAACGTCATCGTCGTGGCGCGGAGTTCCAACTGCAAAACAAAACACAATTATTTGGCATTTGAGGTCGTAGACGGTTAAATTGCCATGAAAAACGATGCGTAATGGCTTGTTTGGAACCGACGAGACAGTTCCAGAAAAAAACAATTCCGGGCAAAAAAGATTTGTATGCCACAAGCAAAATGTTTTGCACACATTTTTGTACCACTTTCGTCGTCAAAATGTTATTGGTCATTGACATTTGAACTATGTAAAAATTCTATAATCATAAATCTGCAAATCGTTTGACCAAAATAGGTGTTCAAACCCGAGCGATGAAAGATACAGAGGCCCCGACCCTTATGAGGCTATAGCGTGACAACAATAGAGTTCAGTTTCACAACAAGGATTATTCGCCATTGAAAGTCGCCCAACCAGGCGCCCGCACGGAATGATGGATCAAATGTAAAACCCGAAATGCCCGTTTCTCCGCTAAAAGAATTAGCTACCTCCAAAACAATCAACTTGGTTTCCCACATCGCCCTCTTTTTGCACCTAACTCAATTCCTATTGACAGAGCTATTCCGATCTGTCACGCAAGTTGCATCGATAAGTGTAAAATGCAATTACGCGAACAGAGCAATTGTTTTCAAATCGCATTACGCGATTGACCGCGTCTTGATCCGCATAACCATAAAGACGCCATGGGACCAGGCGGGTTCACGACACTTATTTATGCCCACATTAAACGGCTCGCATTTAAATTGCATGTTGCTGTTCGGCTGTGCGTTGTTGGATCTTAAGTTGCTTGTGCTTTGGCGTTTACGCACTTCAAACAGGCATACCTTCGAACAGCTGCATCGACTTGAAGGCTCCCCCATTGTTAGACCTAATAGTGACGTCATTTCACGCACAAGTTGCTTCAGCAATGCGTGGTTGTTTGCGGGTGGCGTCAAAAACCGCATGAATTCACTCCAGCACCAAAATTATTTGTCGGCTGTGTGTATAGAAACAGATGGGTTCCCGAGGGCTCACGACACTGAAAAGGTTGGGAACCACTGCACTAGTTAGTCTACCAAACGTATAAGCACTATGAATGATAGCGATTACATGCGAAATCCATTGCGCTACTTCGATTTCAACGACACTGACAATCGACCCTTTGTCAACAAACGCGTCCGCGACGTGACAAATCAATATTTGTTGTCCGAAACAAATAGCCAGGCGCTCCATAACAGGAAATGCCGGGTGAATTAACTCAAACCTTGGCGCTAAGTCGAAGAGCGAAAGGTCTCGCGTGTGTGGTTTCGTCGATTTATGACGTGACGGCGTGCGTTTCGAGAAAGTGTAAACAACAGAACTGGTGGCGTTTTTGTGCGACCTGCAGTGAAGCAGCAAGTAAGGTGAACTGTCCGTGGGTTTTGGTTTGACTAACAGCTTTTGAGGGCGGGAGAGGTCGCGATCGACAGTCAACCGAAAAGCTGAAGGCAAACAACCTCAGAACAATGACGCAATTGCATCCGCGTCGCAGTTTTGACTAGAACTTCAAGTGTGCGGCCGCACCACACCTTAACATAGCCACCGGAACGCAAAATTCATTATTCACGAAAGACACAAAATTAGACCGGCAAATCACATATTTTTGAGCCAATTATATGTGATTTCTGATAATTCTGACGCATTTTTTTACTTCCGAGCATTACGTACGTAATGTACGTACACGAATTTCCCATGGTATATGTTATCGCCAGTTACAACTTTTGCTCCGGGTAACAACAAAATGCTGACACCAGCAGAAACTCACATTATCAATATTCATGTAAAGGTGTTATATCACAAAAATACACACCTGACGCCTGAGTGGCGGCGTCCAACGATATGTAACAACACTTAACGAAACAAGTTCTAGGCATTTGATCACATGACAGTCCAAAGTGTCAAGGTGCGATTCTCCTTAGCGGACAATAAGTCGCCCAATTAAAATACGCGTGTCCATCACGTGTGATTGCATCGTTCAGCATTACGTAAAGTAAAGCGATATGATGAGCTTTGCCGTGTCGTTGCGTTGCGACTGAGCGGCCTACATGTGCCACGTATTCCAACGCAGGATTTCAAGTAGCGTTTTCCCAGGAAACCGCCGCATTTCGCGTGGGCACAACCGATCTCTGTGTATTTTCGCTCAGCGCTACCTTAAAATTGGAACATTACGAAACTGTTTTGTTTGGGTCAGGAAGCCCTCGTCGACCGCCCGAGTCATGCGCGATATTTCATCCCGCGGTATGTGGCTCACTTTTCACCCGACCCAAGCAAAACAAGGAATATGCCGACGTCGATTCTTGTTGTGTTTTCGCACAGCAAACCGCGTAAAGATGTGATTGTAAGTCTTGTTAGGGAATCCAGGCGGGTTTGATCGTGCACAGCGGCACAGCGANCATTTCGGAAAAATTTTGCTCCACAAAGATTCTTCAGATCGAAATTTAATTTGGCTAATTATTGGTGTGCACTCGTCCATCTGCGATGGATGAAATGAGAGGATGCAAATGGTTAGGTAAAAACCTCCGGCGTGATAAATCACAGTTATCATTTCAAGTTTAATATTCCCCGCTTGTCCGTCATGCCGCTATTTCAATCGAAAAATGAAAGCCAGTCTTGTCAATGAAGAATGACAAGAGCGACTCTGTGTGATGCCGAAAACGCATGACTGCTGTCTGGGCAGATCAACGGCAGACTGAAACAGACAGGACGAGATGAGGCGAGGGGCTTCGCGCACGAACAAGGTCTAGGTAATGTGAACGCACCGGAAACGCACGCTAGGCTCCCACAACACGATACCGTGCCCCCAAGAAAACCAACAAGTATCTCGCAGGAAACAGGTCGGGTGGGTTCTTCACCAAGCCGCGTACTCGGGTCACGGGTGACAGCACTCGTGACGGGCTCCGGGGCCGCTAAGGACTTTGTTGTTCACTACCACAGAGGCGGCAAAAATATCATATTTGACACTTTAAAGAAGCGCTTGGGCTGAGGAATTTCGTCAATACAGGTCGTTTAGGGCAAGAAACGCCCGCTGGTATTAATGCCGCTGGTCTGTAAGGGAAGGTTTAGCGATGCGGGGGTTGAGGTGCTTCTACAACGGAGGACATTTGCTGACAGGAAACAGCGCATTCCGAAGCTGTGAAAAGTCGCGATGGGTCGTCATCATCGTCTTCGCGAGGCGCGAGATCGCATGTCTGACCGATGGGAATGGCGTCAACTTCGCGCACGTTTCGTGACAACAGAATCGCGTGGCCGCCGTTCACTCACCGACCGTTTCGCTACAAAGTGTTACACCGCCCCCTGATTTGTTTGCTGTCGATTTGGTGAAAGCCATACCAAGGAAAATTGGCTGAATCACCAGCGTTAAAATACAGGTTCACCACATGTTCCTCATTCATGTCAAATCGCCATAGCCAGTTTTTGCCTAAATTATACTTATTGGTGGATTTGGTGCAGGTTATGGACCACTAGCTTTAAACATGATCATTTGACGCGTTTTGTTCAAAAATTAACATCTGGTACGTTGTTTCAATAAGAAGATACAAGCAAGTGTTTGTGTGTAAAACATTTTCCACGTTTCGACAAACGCTGTTGTCATCAACAAGTACTGGTTTGTATCTTTTGACAAATTGCATAACTTCGCGAAGGAGCGATTCCCAAGGGACCTTGTTTTGTAGGAAAAGGTCGACGTGCTCGAGCTAACGTCATGCATATTTTGCATCACTTCGAGCAGAAACAAATAAGCCGGCAAGGTCAGGTCCCACGTCGGCTTTGAACTTGGAGTCATCGGTGCCAGACATTGTGATAGAGTTTCAGGTCGGCCACGGACAATGTACATTTCTGGCATTGCTGGTTCCCTGTCTCACACAGGACAAAACTGGAACGGCCCTTAATTTTCCACAAACGAGCACCGTCACTAATTTTCTCGATCGCCTAATTACTACATCATGTCACAAACTTTTAGAAAAAGCACCGGCGTTTACATTATGGGCAAGTTGAAACCTACGAATATCACTTGACCTACAACCGCCAGAAAATTGTTTCGGAGCCATTTGTAACTTTGGCTAAGCAGACGTTTTTGGTGGCTGATGACGTGATGGCCCAGACAACATTAGGCTTTCACTATTATCACTCCGGGTGGGTATCGTCTTTCTATTTACCGTGGCCAATTAGATGGGAAAGTGTTTACGGGCGGCATATCTGTTGTGCGACAAGCCTAATGGAGGGTCACTGATGCCGACACTGGGCTTTAACAACCCGCGCGAGTCATCGGACAAACATATTTGGCTCGGTGTGCTCCGGATTTTGGCAACATTGCGGCCAGGTGTTTTTGAATCACGAATGCCTTGGACAACTTTTAGACACAAAAACAATTTCACACAGGTAGGCTTACCATCTCTGCACGAAGTATTTGAATTTGTTCGTTGATCGCCGACACGACAGACGCCCTTTTCCCGGTTATCTTCTTTGAATGCTGTTGTCGCTTCGGTGGAGGCACCGAATCTACATCGTATCTTGGATCCATCGAAAGTTGTGTATATTGTTGATCTTTATTTATATGCTGTGGCACTGAAAGGGCTGGATGGGGCATGTCTTGCACCGGTACGAAGGGTTTCAAAGGGTAGAAACCGTTCGAGTTGGTCTCGTTCGATGTTTCCGCTTGGCCGTGCGACACGCTGAAGGACTCGGGCGGTTTTGTGTCAAGTGCACGTGCTTCGACTTCTCTGCAATGTTCAATGGCATATTCAAGTTCACTCAGGTTGGAAACGGAGGATCTAGGGTGCTCAGACTTGCTTCGTCCGTCGCTTTGGCACATGTACGGGTACGGCTCCACGTCCTTCGTGATGTTGGCATCGCCCGGTGAACTATGCGAATGCACACCTCCCCGTGTGTTGCAGTAGTTTTGCGATGTTTGCGCCGCGCTAAAAGTGGTGCATAGGGGGTAGTTTTCGTACGTGTCCATCCTGTTGTAGCAATCGGTTTTGGTAACATTGTTATACGCTGGCGGCGAGTCGCGCCATCCCGGCTGTCCATCAAGAGCCAGATAGAAATTACCGCTGCCATTATTGACGTTTTCGCGCAATTCAGTGGCGACTGGATGGTACAGGTCGGCATCTTTGAACTGGCCGGGTACACTAGCAGGCGCCGAAAGATTCGCCGCAAACGTCCCCACATTCACGTAATCGTGGCTGACGTCACGCCTGCTCTTGTTACTTGAGTATATCGGGGCTTGATGGTGTTCGCCCGAGTAGGTGACGGAATCACAACCATTAGAATCATTGTTCCTGGTATAGTTGTTGCAATAGCGGTAGCCTTCCTTTACGTAAAAGTTTCCGTTGTCGAAATGCTGCTGACCGTGACTGTTTGCCGCGAGGGCAAACTCCCTGTATTTGGCTGCAGGCATTCTTGCAGCAGAGCGCAGCAGTAAATATTATTGCACTGACGGGTTCGCTCGACGTCTGAAAACAACAAAACAGTCGACTGAATAAAACACGTCACCTTTTAATGCCTGCTCACATTCATAAAATCTAACCCCGCTGTGTACATCTCATGCATATTTTATCGGCAAATTAAATGTGCTTATTGCTTGTCTGTGCTTTACATAATTAATGCCCTCGCCCGCTTGCAGCGCGGAAGAAAATTACCTTGGAAACCATTAATTGGTGCCTTTAAACACGCCCCGTTAGACACGCTATGCAATTGAAACGGCCACTCAACTGGCTAAACGTAATTTCAAGTGCCCAACCCAACAATTCCCGCACGGGAAAACTGCTTCAAGACTGATCCGCCATGAATGCCGAAGTGAAACGGTCGGCGCTGCTTAGTTAATCGATTGTCGAAAATTATTTTATTTTCCATCTGCGTCAGGCCCGCGTCCCGGCACAAGGCTTGAATTTTAGCACAGGAGTGCCCTGTTTTCGAAGCGCGGGAGTCATCGATCGCATTTGACCCGATTAAATCACATTTGCCTACTTCAAAAGCGTCGATATCGACCAGGATGGTGCAATTCGTTTGACCTGACGAACAACCCCCTAATTTCCAACTGCCGATAACATTTCCAACAAAATAACTTGATGCACTGTAAACGTATGCGATGTCAGTTTTGTCACAAAAGCGCGGACTATCAGCTACGCTTCGTTTACCTTTCGCCTGGCACCGCATCTTGCTCGTCTGCCTCGCAGCCGAGATTGTGTCTGGCGATTTGCGTTCACTCGCGCCTTTTTCGTTGCTAATCGAACCTATGCGCTGGAACGTTCGCGACTTGCGATTGGACAAAAGCGCGAGATTCTATTGTGCTTCGAAAGCGGGCGGCTCGGTTGAGCACCACTTTGCGCTTTGACGTAAAACGCGTTCAGAAATTAGATAAACTGCTCTGATTCTGGTTGCCTGGTTTCGCTTAAAACTAAAGTCGAACTTGTGTGGTGGCTGGTGCAGTTGTTGCAAATTGTTTTTTATGCATTGCAATCCCCGCAAACTCGGGAAAGGGCACAGCGATCTGTATGGGTAGTACTTACTCGTTAAAAGGTGTTTTTTGCTGTACACAGCCTTCAAGCGATACCAGAGCGACAAAGCGGCGAAGTATGGTTTTAAAGGTTGTTTTATCCTCATAATCCTAACGCTCTATCACTGTTTCCAATATTTTGAGAAAAACTGTCCAAAATTTCTTCGCCTAAAGCTTACTTAATCCGATGTTCGATCGTCAAATGAATCACTTTTACACTCGTTTTTCTTGTATTGTGGTTGCTGATGAGCCCGCAGATCTTGAAAAAATGTGCAGATTACAGTTACTACGACTCGACTGCACAAATCCCAAACGAAGCCTAGAAAGCGGCGTCATTCAATGAAGTGGCTTAAGATACAAGATCAAAGGCGAGTGTGGCGGAGCTGTAAATTGCCCACCTACGACGCCTAAGTTTATTTGATACTTACAATTAAAGGGAGGTATCAATGGCGCCGCCGCGCTGCGTTTTGTTTTGAAAAGCGCCACCCACCGTTAAAGACAACACGCTACTGCCACTGGTTTCAACACTTACAAACAGGCTGAACCAGTGACGGTTAATCTATGTCGCACTTTACGAATACAAATCTTGCACTGACCCTTTCAGTAACCAAACATCAATGCAAACTCTTGTTTTTAAAAAGGAAGTAACCAATCCGTACCGTTATAAGCCATTTTTTTTCTCGCCTTTTACTTTCCGTGTGTCATTGCAAAATTTCCGTCACCACGTAATTTTTCAATTTTCTGCCAGCATTTGAATAAAAAAAATAGAATAAGGAAACAATGTTTATCTTGTATTCATATAAATCATTTTCTCTATATTTGCTACGTCTGCCAACACTATCTTATAAAACGTCAAATGTCTGCACGTACTGCATACCCGCCAAATATGCCTATAATATCATACTTTACAGGACTGGAAAGCGGGAGGGATTGAAAACAAAAGTTCGGCCATCTCTGGACTATAACATTAGGGGGAAGGAAGAGTTATGCGGGGAAAGACGGACAAAACAGTAAAACTTACCTAACAATAACCTTATGAAACTAAAGTAAACGTGAAACTATTAGGTACATGGTGTGTACAACACATACACATGCAAGGGACCACTACCAGACCGACCTGCTTGTAAATGTTTTGACATCCAGCGGTGGCAGCCTCCCCCCTGCCATGTGACCACAGGCCGGGCCACAACATTCGTGGTATTTAATCCGGGCTGTGATCTAATTTGGAGCGTGGTATTCGTCCGTCAGCGCCCGACCAGTTGAGGTTGCCTGTTGCAGAAAGCTTGATAGGAAACCGAACACAAGCTGGTCGTGCTGGCATTCTAGCAAGCAGCAGTAGACAAATCACGGATTTTAGGACTCTCGTTGAAGGGAAAATTGCTTTCGGTGCGCGTCCACGCTTCCCGATATCCTATCTCAAGTCTCGCATTTAGCAATGGGCTCACAAGCGGTGGACTACGCGACACTTGAAATCGCACTCGGTAGAGTCATCGCACAATGCGCGCAGAATCTGGCACTCGTCTTTGTTCGGTTGAGGACCGCGTAAAACCGAGTAACCTTCGCAAGAGTTCGCGCGGGGAAAAAATTCACACCCACTAACTTCAATAACAGCGATGTGGTACCAGGGGCGTAGCCAGGGGGAGGGGGCGAAAGGGGCCATGTCACCCCAAAAGTTTGAAATTGTACATTGAGGTATGCATCCCCTGGTAAAAAACCACTAAGTTTTACATTAAGTTGTGGTTTCTTGCCCGCCCCGCCCACCCCCCAAAAAAATGTGTTGGTTACGCTTTTGTGTGGAACATAAATGAACGTCAAAATGTCCAACTGCATGTACGATGGAAGTACATGAACCTCGTTGTTTGCATGTCCCCAATAGACTTCATTGTTTTCAGTTTGCCTGTCATAATTACGTCATGGCAAGTGGTTGCTGGTGAGCATTCGACACCGGGTGTCAGTAAGCCGACACCAGTTTGGTGTAAAGACTCTGCCTTCCATCGTTGCACCACTTCATTATCTGCATCGACACAACAACATGTCAGCTTATTGTCAAACTGCGCTGTAAGTCACCTGTTGCTCTTTTGTGCATAGAAGTAGACGGTGGGGAGCCGCTGTTATTTTTACGGCTATGGCTCTGTGTCGATTGAGGCTAACCGGCCCAAGTGGAAAACAATGAATATACACACACTTGACCTTGTCTGGTAAGAGACAACGCAGACGATTTTGAAAAAAAAAAGTGTGTTGCAGATTTATTTTACGGTGACTACCATCACGAAATGGCGCACGTACGTTATAAAAACACTGGGCAATGGCTTCTTATCAAAGCTGTTATCAATGTTTCCCACCCGTGCTTGATTAATTCACGACATGCGCACGTAGTTAAAGCTACACGGAGTTAGGGTGTATTTAAAGTGCGACGTTTCACTTGTGATATTTGCAAAACAACCAGCATCAGTAGATATGGTTGATTGGTCACTTTGCCACGCTCCTGCAGCGAAGCGACGCAGGATACCTGCGATAATCTGTTTGCAGTAATTTATAATCCAATGCATGCGGCTTTTAGTCATGCAAAGGCTAACACTCTAATATGTAAATATTATGTGAAAAGTAGTGGCTATTTTTGGTGGCCCGTGTTTCAAGTATTAACGGAGTATCAACAAACAATTCGCAACAACTAAGAAAAGTGTATCATATGACAAAACGCTTTTGGTTTCGAATGAACTAATTTTAGCAAAAAATAGCTGTAGGGTTCCTGCAAACATCTGTATACTGTTGGTTTCTGCAAAAATCTGTATACTCCAAAAATGCCCTACAAACAGATGCACAAATCCCTTGCGAAGAAACGCGGGGCAGTGATTTGTTCAAAAAAGATCAATTAAGGTGCTTAGCAAGGCATTACGCACGCACTGATCGGCCGACTTGTGAAGGCGAGCTCCAAACGTTTTCACTTATCCGTTCCGTTATCTGCCCGCCCCGCGCGCTCATAGCTCGTTTGACGCAAGCAGCCACGCTTGCAGAGCATGGCCAACAAACGAAACAACTTAGTGCGACTTGGGTTGGCCCACAACCCGGCCTTATACGGTGACGCTACGCACCTCAAGGGCCTGGTTCGTGGCATACGTCATCAGAAAAGTGTCATTTCCTTTGAATTTCCTCTTGAAAGCGAGAAATACTCGTTATGACGCG
>QXVZ01029604.1:0-38864 GCA_008931825.1 Phallusia fumigata
ATTAAAAGCGATTAAAACTTTTTGTCTAATGGACTGGTTTGTGGTGGGTCTTCATGTGGTATATATTTCACAAAAATTTTAGAAGCTAAAAACACGTAGGGAACGATTTTTTTTTCATTTTGACATATCATTGAAAAAACACAATTTTTATGTACGTGTGATGTAGAATACTAAGCAACAATCGAAAATCCGAAAAAACTATAGACAACGTAATAATTTATTCATTTTTGAACATCTTTTAGTCACGGTTGACTGGTTTAATCAGCATTTTCAGGGCGGTTGTTTGCTGTGTGACTTTGCTGGAATAAGTTGTGGATTTTGTCCGCCATCAAAGTTGAAAAACGATCACCGTCGGCATTTTTGGGTCCCAGATTTGAGAATATCAAGAAGTAAAAGCAGGACCCGGCAATCTGCGGCGAATGGCCATATTCGGCTCCCAAACAAGTCATCCTATACAAAATGCTTACTGACAAAAAATTGAGCTTTAATGTATTTTGTGTTTTCATTCTAAACTGTTACAACGTTGGGTTGGGATTAATGTTTTGCTTAATAAAGATAATTTGATTAAAATTCCTTAACTTTGCTATTCTTAACAACATCATAAACAGCGAAAGGATTGAAACTGTAAAGGGAAAGGAAAGTTAGTATGGCCCACTGAGACCTTCCTGATCTTGGTTCGAAAATTTAAACCATGACTTTGTACTATTTTGGCATCACAGCAAATGGCCGACCTCCATTTTACCCAGAATGGCTTTATAGCAGGTAAGAATTGCCTGTTTTTTTTCAATTTTAATATGACATTATTGGTATGTGTATGTAAACAAGGATATATCACTAGTGGTCACTACATATCCACAAAAAAGTAGAGCTTTTTTACAATAAACAAACCATGAAAATTGCTTTCACAGGCCATGCCTCAAATGGGATTGGGGTAGTATCTTGTTAGTCATGATATACCATTAAGAAGATGACAGTGGCAGTGCATATCCTTTGCAATTTGTTGATACTGTTGTATTAAATGTCTTCTTTGCCATTTTTCATAGTTTACATCTTATTCTTGAAATTGCTTTCTATATAGCAGCTTACAATATCACTATTGGTTTTTTCTGGTATATTCCTTTCTATTTGGAACTGAATACTCTTGTTTAAGTCTAGAAACACAATTGGTAATTTAATTGGTAACACAATGGGTAATTTTAAACTTTTATTTTTTGTTGTAGTAATGCTAAAGCAAACATGTTGGACCAGCAATGAAAGGAATCCATACTCTTGTTATTGGTTCAAAATCTTGGCAAACTTGAGGCGAAGAAACCACTTTGTTTACTTGTTGCTACGGTGCAATTAAAAGTTTGAATTGAATCATTTGGACTCTTTGGGTTGTTAGTACTGGAGATCAATATGCAGGTTTGTGTGTAGCTTTTTGCTTAACGGTTATTCTAAAGGTACCTATAACAAGAAAGCTTACAACATTTAATTTGTGTCCAAGTTGTGGTGTATTGACTTGATCGTTTGACCTCATAGCTCCAGCAGTTACCCTAAAAACCCTATAAGGTTTTGTAGATTTGCCATATTGGTGTGTCATACTGTATTCTTAGTTATTTGTAGTTCCAACGTAACAGATTGTATGAAACAGGTGTGGAGACCCATGTGTTTCTGCCTACAGAAACAAATATGCCATAAAAAGTTGGGGTAAATACAGGAATAATGAATCTTAAAATACAGGAAATACGAATCTTTTCAAAGTTAGAACTAAAGTCTTTAAAACAAAGGCGTGTCAAATCGAACAAACCTACTTTCCTTATTTCGCTGCAAAACTAATTGGACATATTTCGTCACAGGTAAGCAACTAGAAACACAACGAGTTGAGTTGAGTTTACACACTTTGTGAAAGAAATCATGGCAACACAATTGAATCGAAACAATTAGGTCAGGGACATCTGTGCAACGTTTAGAGTTAAAATGTTATGCGACGCAAAAAGCGGACGACAGAGTTAGTAAATGGAAGTTGCACACCATACAGCTACATTTAACGTTATGCAATAGTGTCATGTAAAGACGATATGATACAAAGTTGTTTTTGCTAATCATCTAATGTCACTGTAGTATCGTTGGCAATTCCCTAGAAAATGGTTAGTGAAACAAATGCAGTTAGTTAAGTTCGCCAAATGGATAAAACAATAACTTGACTAATTGTTAACCAATACTGCTAACTCGTAACGTTTATTGTTATTTGCCTGGTGTTAAATTAAAGCTCATAACCTTTTGTCTTTTACCCCAGTTTCCAGTCCTATGTGTACCTGACGTCAAATACAATATTTTGTATGTGGCGCCACCACATGGCAACAGTTGCATAGACTTCCCACAGGGTTAAGTTGTTGGCTGAGCTTTCTTAGTCCTACTGCATTAACACCACTATTTTGATAAAAAATAATTAGCAAAACCGTGTTCAATATTTCCATTTTTGGACTAGGCATAAACATCAAGGACTTCCTAGCGAAAATGCAAGTAAACGAATGATCTCAAAAGAAACTAGTATATGAAAAAAACGTTGTGAAAAACTAGTATATGGAAAAAACAAAGTTCAGTGCAATTATTGTCGATCTAATTTTTTCAGTTAGTCATTGTGGTTGTACGTTTGGGTTGAATGTTAGCAAAAAAATACTTTTTTGCCTGCTTGTTTTAAAGCGTCCTGGTTTCTACTTGTACAAATATGGTAAGCCTATCATTACGAAGCAACTGTAACATTTAGTTCAACACTTTGTCGCATTGCCAAGTTCCCAAACGCTGCACCAAATTGTTTTTGAACAACATATATTAAGCAACATCATGGCAATACGCAAAAAAAACAATATTGACAAAGATTTTAAAGCAATCAAAACTTAAGTCATTGTTGCTGCATTTGTACGAGTATGACGTACCNTAAGCAACATCATGGCAATACGCAAAAAAACAATACTGACAAAGATTTTAAAACAATCAAACTTGATTTTTTGTGGGTTCATTTGTCCTTACGGGTATGACGTATCACGGTTCATTCGGGACCTAAGATTAAATTTAAGTGACGTGCCGTTATAAAGGACTGTTTAGAGTTTTGTGACTTGACGCGTAGATATACCTGTGTCACTGTCAGGACTGTGTTCTGATCTCATGTCTGCCTTTAGCCGCTTAAAGTGTTTTTTTACGTCGTCGGCATAATAGTTTAGTATTGCGCTTGTACCTTTTTTCGTGTGAGCGAAGGGAATAAACACCCNATTGACAAAGATTTTAAAGCAATCAAAACTTAAGTCATTGTTGCTGCATTTGTACGAGTATGACGTACCACGGTTCGTTCGGGACCTAAGATTACATTTAAGTGACGTGCCGTTATAAAGGACTGTTTAGAGTTTTGTGACTTTACGCGTAGATATACCTGTGCCACTGTCAGGACTATATTCTGATTCTCATGTGTGCCTTTAGCCGCTAAAAGTCTTTTTTTACGTCGTCGGCCTAATAGTTTAGTGTTGCGCTTGTACCTGAAGTTTTTTTCGTGTGAGCGAAGGGAATAAACACCCAACATGCATGTATGCTGTTACAGAAAGTTCTGTCATGTGTATTGCAATACTACCACGCGTTGATTTAAAGTTTGTGAAGTACATCGGCCACATTGCAACTCGGCTATGGCGGTCTTTACTGAAATAAAGTTTGTGATGCGGTTAGGAATAGCAAAAAGGTTCTGCACCGAAACGCCTGGAAAGTTCGAAAGAACGCCTCCGTCACGACGTCACTACATGAGCACAGATGTGCCTACTGTCTCAATATATCACATGGAGGGCAGCTGTTATGTCCCAAGTGGCCAAGACATGTGCTCTGTTTGCCGCATTGCGAATTGAAAGGAAAGTCGTAACATCGGCATGCGGCTTATGCTTAAGCCCGCAATCTTCTATGCAGGAATTTTGAAACTTATGTTTTTAATATTTTTCAGAAAGTAACAGAAAGCGCCAACACTGAATCACTTTGCAACAAGAAAAAAAGGAACTTCATTCTATTCTGATAAGAGTTTTAAATGTTGACGAAGGTTTAGTGGCGCTCAAATCACACCCATCGGCTTTTACCAACACTGATTTATTGGTGAAAAACAACCTTTCAACAATTTTAATTCATCACCGGTGCTGCAATATAAATGAAAGTATCTATATTTACACGGTGTCGATGAAGCGATTGACGATTGAAAGAGAATTTTCGGCTTAAAAAATGCCACCGGGGCAATTTACAATGTTCTTCGGTGCCTGCTGAAATTTTAACAGCTTTTCTAAAGAATTTCCTGGTCTCCCCGCATCATCTGTACGAATTCTGCGCAAAACCAGGAAACGTTACAGCAAATGAAGTGACATACTGTGTAATGATCGACAGAAAGTTGGCCCGGGACAGACTTCGGCATTCTAAGGACCCTTTTCAGTTAATTTGAAATTAAAAAATAAATACCTCTTTAAAAGTCAATACCATCAAATGTATACTGGCGCCAATAGTCCTGAGCTATGACAAGAGTTATGAATAGATCGGTGTTTAGTGTTCAAACAAATAAATATCCGTCATTTTTGTAACGCAACCGCACTTTTTTATTGCTTAGGCTTAACATATACTTTTACCAGCTTGTTAGAATAATTCTTTTCACTGCGTTTAAAAACATTACGTTTTCTATTGTGCAGAATCAAGTTTGGCCTTTTGGCCCGGCCCTTCACAATATTTTCTGTTTCTTATGGGTATTTTTTTTCATTTGCTACAAGAATAGTTGACAAAGATGTTTTGACTTGTAGCATTTTCGTTGGCGCAATAACTGTTACGAACCAGGGTCCATCGTAAAAATTTCAAAAAACACTTATTGCTGTAATTTGTAAGCATTTTTAGGTGCCCACCATCGTAATCAATCCTTCCATCACCGTCCTTGTCAGCCTCCTTCATCATCAGTCTGCATTCCTCTTTGCTAAGGGGTTCTCCTGCTCCCAGCATGACGTACTGAAGTTCGTCCCACTCAATGTAACCGCTGCCGTCCTGCAAAAATTGGACGTTAATGCTGTCGTAGTGCTAAAACACGCTGCTTAATTTTCAAAATTTCTTGATAAGACTGTGGTATTTCAATTTCAACGTTTAAACATTAATGATTTTTCTCTTAGCTTATACTAGATCTGATGCTTGCAAAAATTGTATTAGTCTTACGAAGCTGGTGAAGTGGTAACGATCATACCTGATCGAAAACTTTGAAGGCTTCTCTTAATTCCTGCTCGTTGTCTTTGGTGTGGTTTTTGTACCAATGGGCCATGAGTTCAATGAACTGTGGTTTCGTCATTTTTGTAGCTTCTGAAGACGAGAAAAATTGGTCAGTTGTTGATCGTTAAACATTTATAGAAACTTCCGTAAGCTTTTATACTGAAGTTTAGTCAAGCAAAAGTTATCCTGGTTTTACTGAGCGAAAATAGGTTAGACAGCGGCCTTCAAAGTCAGAAAATGAAATCACGACCAAGGCCATCCCATACATGGGGTTTCTAAATGAGGCTGTACGTTTAAAGCAACATGACCCGGTATTTAATTTGTAAATATAGTATAATTTTAAATTGATCACATTTTTTTAGCTCAAAGAAATTTCGAAAATATTCTGGTCTTTGGCAAAAGAATGTTATTTTTGTTTCAGTTTGTGCAGTCGTCTGTGGTATTATTTCGAAAACAGACCCATAGCGGATAGTTTTATTCATATTTGGGAGAACTTGTTTGCGTCAAAAATGAATGTCTTGTAATGGATTCAACTATGCAGGGTTTATATAATCCTTGTGTACAGTTACACTTTTATAAATTACACAGTTACATAAAACGAGTAAACTTACGACTCATCTTGCATTCCTTTGTGAGGTTATCAAGTTCTTGCTTTGTGGGATTCCAACCGAGAAGGCCCATCATTTTTAAAAGCTGGTCCATCTCCAAGCAACCCTCGCCCTCCTCGTCAAACATCTCAAAGCATTCGTCCACCTCCTGTTGGTCTTTGTCGGTCAATGTCATGGTTGCTTGTTAACGGATATAAATTAAGGAGCCAAAAAAGTGACAGGAACTATAAAGAAAAAAAACGGTTAATTTTCCTAAAAATGCATGGAACTGTCGCAAAATAATCTAGGTTTTTGAACGTAAATATAGGAGTTTCTAAGCAGTAAAACTTAGCAAATACTCGTTTGGCCAATTATACAGTGATTTAAGACAATTTTTTCGACCGATTTGGTCTTGGGTTAAAATCCAAAACAATACATTTTCGCTGAAACTTTCATAAATTCTAGTGTTCGTACACCATTTACGCTTTTAGATACTTTTGGATTGCATCGCAAATTTACACACGCAAACAGACACATATAATTGCGGAGTAATATCAGTTTTGATCTTTCTTGTAACAGTTTAACTGTACTGTATTTAATTCTCCGCCATGTAAGTTTTGAGATACATAAAAAAACTATTCAGCCTAGATACTTTCAATTCTGTATTCCCTGATGCAGGCAACGCTGGCTGTGTTATCATTTTTTTACTCAGCCGATCTTATCCAGTTTTACTGACCAACAAATATAGAACACACTGTACCAATTCGCAATACCTGTGAACATAACCTGGTCTGGAACATTCAGCTGCCGTTATGTCAATTCAAATAACCTTCATAACAATATCAACTACGCAACTCTTATACCTCTCTGTGTGCGAGTTTTTTCCTTTAAGTTAAAGCGATACAACTATGTTCAGTGCAAGGCCTGTTGTCACAAGGGCAGTGCTCCTTTCAGTGCTGCTTCTACGCTTAGCCTGCCTGGATTACGAACAGTTTGCGTCAAACGTGGATTAGATGCACAGATGACTGCTGAAGACCAAAGCGCCGGTCCTTCTATTTTCGATCCACCGTATACGGGCTCCATTAGGATGTCCCGCCCCCAGGGACCAGCAGGCGCCGCATGGTGACGTCATGAGTCGTTTTAGGACCATACGCACCCAGTGGAACTGATTGGTACCTGGTATGTGCTTGTGTGCAAGGAAAAGGGCATTGGAAATCATTTCGGTCGACGTGTCGTTGGCAGTCGTGCTGCTTATCGTAAATTTCTATGTTGGCTTCTGAAATATCATGTTTTATTCCCAATTAAGGCTTTGGCATACAGCAAACTTTGATGTTGGTATTGATATAACTTCAGCTAAATGAAGTTTTGCAAACTGTACAAGAAGCATTACTGCAGTCTAGCGTGAATACATTTTCCAGCAACTCCACCATGGTAGAAAACACTGATTTCCAAAGACACTGCAAAAGCTGCAACCTGGGCATTGTTAGTTTTTGTGAAAAAAAGTGCTTTTGTAAGACAAACATCGAAAAGTATTATTCTTCACTGTTTTTATCGCTCCTACATTTTGTTTGTTTTACATTCGAGCGCTTTTTAACCGCACAATGCCGCCGACTTGACGAGTGACACAATTGCTCGCATGAGTACAACTTTACCGTCGGGCACAAAAGTAAATTTTTTATTAAAACTGTGGTCGGAGAGTCCTTGGCGGCAACACCTACAGATAAGATCAAAGAAAATAGTGATGGGATGCTGAGAACTCCTTCCATGCCGTGCTGCTTGCGCTGTGTGCGGATGCGCCCAGCGTGGTGTGCTAAATGCCTCTGATATTGCGAAGAATTACCGCTGCGCCGTTGAGCGTATGATGTGCGTTTGGTAGCGCTTTCTTGTATTTTAGAACTCAGATTTTGTTCTATTCATTTGTCCCCCCCCCAATATTTTGGATTCGATTGTTGTTTAAAAAATATACAGCTATATTTTATTAAATACGGATGAAAACAAACCTCTAAATTAACTGTTTAAAGCGGGTTTAAAGCTGGTTTTACCACTTTTGGAACAGTTAAGCGCTCGCAAACAGTTTTAAAGGCGTTTTAAGGCTGTCTCAGCCGATAGGTAACCGATTATTTCTGACTTCAAAATTAGCATTGTGATTTTTTTGTCAATCGATATGACGTCATTCACACAAAAACCAGTCGCAAAAATCTTCCCCCCAATAATTTCAATGAATTGTGCGACTAAATTTGGGGTAGGGCGCAGTCAAAACAACCGTTTTCCATGATATGCCTTGTAATTTTTTGACAAATTAATCTCTTGCATTGGAGAACGTCAATACACAATTATGGAGTCATTTGATTACCACATGTCAGTTAATCAAAGACCAGCCGCTGGAGCGAACAACACATTGAGGGCGTTAAGGAGGTCCTGCTGCGCTGGTCAGCAACTGGTCAAGGGGCCAACAGGCGGTCAAAAGGTGAAAAAAGAAAAAAATATCAGCAACAAGTTTCTGCTATTATTGGTTTGACTATCATTGTAAAACTTGTTTAAAGGTAAGAGCAGCAAAAACTGTAGTTTCAATTCAAAGGAGTTTCTAAGTATTCAGTAATTTTACGACAAACTGCGGACAGAAGGCCAATATGGTGAGTGTATTAGAGTATGTGTTATCAATGGAATTTTAATAAAAACTATAAATAGAACAGAATTTTATATTAGGGAACCAATAACAATTTTGTCACATAAACTCTAAAATTATCCACGTTAATAAGTACAAATAAACTTTCAGCGCATAAAAAGTTGGCAATGTGTTTTCGGTAAAAATTTCTTTTTGAATTTTACTTTGAACAAAACCGTATATTTTTGCATCTTAGTCTATGACAGTTGAAGACGCCCGTGCCTCTCTTACGAAGGATCAAATATCAGGTTAGGCCTGGATGTTGCTTTGTCAAAAAAGCGCTTGAATGAATTATTGACATATTGTACGATACAACGTTAGGCACTTTTTAGCAAATTAATGCAAGCATATATCTCGACTTGATAAAAAAATTCATCGCGACGGTTTTGTCTTCACCAGAGTTCAAGCAGGCGTTTGACATCTTTGATGAAGATGGCGGTGGCGACATCAGTACGAGTGAACTGGGCCGCGTCATGAAAATGTTGGGACAAACCCCAAACCGAGAAGAACTCGCAAAGATCGTTGAAGAAGTTGACGTTGACGGTAAAATACCATAACACGATTGATGTGACGTCATCAATAACTTGGCAGCATTGTTATGACATAGTGACAACACTGTGATGTCACAATTGTACGAAGATGACGTTATGAAACAGCCTAATTACGAAGCCTGTAGAGACAAATACCAACTAATATCAATATGTCAATTAAAAACGACATAACTTTTTTATAATATACCAGTTTTTATAATCGACGAGTTTTCTTGCCAAATTAATTATTTTACTTAATTTTTTTCAGATAAAAATACCTTGGGCATGTCTTGATTATCGGATTAACTGGAAACTTTAAGTAAAAAACGGTTAATGCAGGATTCTACTTATTTTTTAGGCAGTGGAACAATCGATTTCGATGAGTTTCTTATCATGATGGTCATGCAGATTGCCGAGGAGGGAAAGACGGCAAGCGAAGAGGAATTAAAAGACCTCTTTCGACTGCTTGACAAGTAAATTAAACAAATTAATGTATTTTAGCTGAAAAGTCTTATCAGGGACCATTTCAGCCCGATTTAAATTCTGAGTGCGTTTTTATAGTGTATTCTTATGACAGGTGAAACTTACCACTAAGCACACAGTAGTAAATGCAAGTATCTCCTGTGCCTCTCACATTTTGTGTAAAATTGAGTTGAGTTGAGTTGAGTTTTTATTCGCTCGGTAAAAGAAAACATACAAAGCACTAAATCAATCACCGAGCCGGAAATAGCTGCGCAACGTTGAGACGTTATGAGGCGCAAAAAGGTTTAAGGCACAATCGGTGGATCTTGGGTGAACGCACTGCAGCTACACCGTACCACATTTTGTTCGTAAAACTGCTTAAAATAAAGCTAACTATGGGATGATGATATAGGTATTTTAAGTCTGTCTATACACGACTCACAAAAACATCCCTGTTCCACCTACTTTGCAGAGACGGCGATAACTATATTGATTGGGACGAGCTTCGCGAAGCATTGGAAGGTGTGACCGTCGATCCTCCTATTGAAACTTGGGAAATTGACGAACTTTTAAAGGAGGCGGACAAGAACGGCGACGGAGTGATTGACGTCGAAGGTAAATGTGCAAAGTTGCGAAACAAATCGAGACCAGATATTATGTTGGGAACATAATGAAGTATGAGGTTTACGGATTGTAGTAAGGTGTGGTACATTGGTACGGCACGGTACGCAGCGAAAATCATCAGAAGGTACGGTATGGTGCACGGTACGCCCTTTGCAACGAATTGCGTGGTACGCACACCTCAACACGAAACGTACCGTACTGCTGTCCTTGGAGAAGTTTTTAGTAACAGTATAAAATTTGTACATCGAAAATCTGTAGTAGGAAAAGAAGAAATTTTGTAACAAAAAAACAATGCTTTATTTTATTTTGCATTTCAGAATGGGGAATTTGGATGGATGGCGTACAAGCATAAATGCTAACTGTCGAATGTGTCGCTAGGAAGCTAAAACTCGATCAACACAAATCAGCTTTTTATCATTTATTTAAATCATGGAAATTTTGTCAACTGTATCGTTTTGTGCTGTTTAATTTAAGATGTGCTACGCCGCCGCTATTAAAATATTTAAACAAAGCGTGCGTTTATTTTTCTAAATTCGTTAATGTTTAATATAAACAATGCATTTTTTTCAATCAAGCAGCAATAAATGACCGACCAGCCAAAAGTGTTGTCCTTGTTTGGCCATCCAAGACAATTGGTTTTCCTCCGTGAGCCAGAGACCCAAGTCCCTGTTTGTGCTGTACAGTGTGCGCCTATTTAGTGCCAATAAATTGTGACCATGGCGTTTTTAAACAGAGCCGGTTTATTAGTTAGCAACAACATAAGTGCATGCTCTAATTTAGGGTTATTTACCAGGAGTAGGTTACGAGATCTGTTTCTAGGGGGAGCATGATTCAAAAATGTTATATATTTCGCAGATGGGGCTTTTTAAGCCAATTACAGCGGCAGAAGTTCGCTGCTGTCTACCAATTAGAACCAATCAGAGGACAAAAATGTTATACATTTCGCAGATGGGGCTTTTTGAGCCAATTATAGCGGCAGAAGTTCGCTGCTGTCTACCAATTAGAACCAATCAGAAGACACCTTGCGTTTAACCAATCAGAGAACATCTTGTGCAGCAACCATGCGTTTTAATTGTCGTATCGTATCGCAAGAGCAGTTCACCAAAGTGGAGCTTATAGCAGAGGCCATTGTACGGGGATACTAAATCATTAGAGCCAATTATATAGATACTGCATTACGTTTAGAACATCCAAACAAAAAATTTTTGTTATTTAAACTTGAGAACAATAAGTACTTTCCGGTCATTACAGATGGGGTAAAATGTTAAGAACCACTGCTTTAATTGGAGAAAAATCTTGGCTTATGTCCGGCTAGCCTAGATGACAATAAAGTTCTTTGCTTTGGAGCAACAAACGCTAATCATGCGCAAAGTTATAAAAAAGGTATATAAATGGTGGCGTAGAACAAGCGTTAACTTTTTTTGAAAAAAATGTTTCGAGATTTGTCCTCATGACGCGTTTTTAGGAGTAATGTTAAATCAACTATCTTTTTTGGTATGTCGCCAGAATTAGCTAGCGGATTTGCAGTTGGAAATGTTGCAGTTTTCCCATATGCTTGTTTACAAGTACGGAAATTGTTTTTTAGCCGCCAGCCATTAACAACCTAGGTGAAAGTGTCATTTCAGTATTAGGTTAACAGTATGTTAGCTAACTGTAGCGTAAACCATGTAAGTTCTGAGTTGTAATTTTCCTAAACCGCAGATACGGCTTTCTTGCAAAACCATTCAGTAAAGGGCAAAAAACATTTCATGTTTAATGAACATCATAATACCAGTGCAGTACAAAAGTAGTAACTTGATGCACCATTATACAAACGCATGTTCATCGGTAACATCACTGCAAAGTAATAAAAGTAAACTGCAAAAGGCGTTTTACAGATAAGCACAGGACGGTCGGAACAAACATCCAAACAAACGTTAGTGAAACTGATCAATTTTGGGACGTTGGCATGGAAATATTTGTACGTTTGAAATAAAGATGGTATACATCATTTACAGTCAGTAATACCGGAAGTTCACAATTTGGCAAATGAAGGCATTCCATTGAGACAAACTGCTCACTTTAATTAGTGTTAAATATTCATACCCACCAAAACAGATTTATACTCAACGACAACCGAAAAAAGCTTGTTATTAACTTGAGGTTTTATAACCATGCGTTTAAACCAAACCCTGTTGAGTGCCACGCAAAGGTATTTTTGTTAGAATGTAAACTAAATCGAATTACGTACAACGACAATGATAACTACGACAAAAAGTAACAGCAATTGCGCACTACATCTAAGAATAACAAACACTTCTTGAACAACGCGAATAAAGGGTCGAGTTAGATCATGACACAAGTGTTTTAGATAATGAATGACAGCACACAAAATCATCAAACAAAAGGTTTTTATAATGTTTGGGGCAAAGTGACAATCTATCTGCTTACAATTAACAATCAAATATAGGAGGTATATAATTGCGGTTAGAATTTCTCGCGATCGAAATTAGCACAACTAGTCGTAATTTGTATTGTCAAGTCACAATTAGAATAATTATAGTTTTTGAGACTCGCTGGTTAAAAAGATACAATTGCACATAATTTGCGAAAGCGTGTTAAAAACAACATGCGAAAATTTTAAATTCAAACACGCTAAAATAGTTGTTGGATTTCCTGGGGACGAATGGTGTGGAACACTGACACCCTTTTACTGCGCCAAGCACCGCAAAGCATCATTCGGGCGAAAAGTTTCCAGGCAGCATGTTCCTCGCTCTGTAGTAACCTGTTACTTGGGACGGCACCTCGGCCAGAACTGCTTTCGCCATGGCATATCCGCTCGCCTACAAAACAACATCGACAATGTTTTAGTCGACTAAGTGATAGAAACAATTCAATTTTTACTCTTTAACACGACTAGTGACTAGAAAACAAAGATACTTCATGAAAAAATACTTTGCGAGGTATAAGGAAAGTGCTTGTATGAAAAAAGCTTATCGCTGTAAATTTTAGTAGCATGTGATTGGAACAAAATGCAGGCGAATTTGAAATTCTAAAAAAGCGTTCTTAAAGCTCTACAAGAAATGAAGGAAATGGTCAGAAAAGAGAAATTAATTTTTGAATTACAAACTTACAAACAATTAAACGGAAAAAGATACGCCGTTTAAACTGACAATATTCATTATACAGAACACACGAATTATGCTATAGTACGGTATAGTTGTATGGTGAGATCAGGAGCAAGTACATCTACCCATGCCCTTATGGCCTTATTTTTGCGTTATACATTAGTTATAGTTTATTGGGATTACACATTACAGGTTCATAAAATTAAATTATTTAACTGCACGGGTTTATTAATCAACCACGCCATCCACATGTTTCGTCTGTTTAAGAGCAATACTTGTAAATATCACTACCATTCCCGAATTATGCACAGCAAGCCATGCAAGCAGCATCGCAGTGTTGATCGAAATCCACACGAGCATGCCGTCACCTGCCGATAATTTACCTCCTGACCAACCTTCTTAAATTTCCGAAATGGTACAAACTGAACAATGTCGCGGGCTACTGGCTGACCAGTAGGTGAACGAAGCACTCCGTCGTCGCCGTCAAGAATCTCCATAGCTCTGATGAAGTAAACTTAGATAATTAAGTGTTCAAATGGCAAGAAAGCGTTGTTACGTGCATAGGCGTCGATTTTTTGGCAATTTTTTTCGTGTGGGGTGGCGAAATGATCAAATCCAAGCGGTCTAATCAAATTATTGATCAAAATGATCAAATTATACATGGTTGTTAGTGCATGTAGCACAAGAAACGCATAAAATTGGACGTCCTCATGCAACGTTTACCGAACGAAAACAATTTGCGTCGCTCGCCTCGCATGTGTTTGGTGTAAACAAATCTTCACAAAAAAAGAATATGATAATAAATTCCGAAAATTTCTGGGGTGGCAGCACAGAATTTTTATAATGGCTGTCACCCTAGAAATTTTCAGTGGGCTGACCGCCACCCCTGGTACTACGCCTATGGTTATGTGCGTATATATTACAGATCGGGATGAAACTGTTTCAATTTGTTGTATTTTTGTTTCAAATAACTAAACCTCCGATTCAGGCTTGTGTACAACAGATTTTGGTTAACGGTTTTTCATCAGCATTGATGATGACAACAGCGTTTGTCGAAACGTTTGCAATACAATGTATTCACTACATACAGGGGGGCTGGCAGTTATGTTTTTAATTAAGCTACTAATCAGAACGAGTCTTGTGTTTTTAAGTTTTTAATTAAATAATTACTCACTCGAAATCGGCTTCACCGACCCCCACAATAATGATTGACATTGGAAGGTGGGACGCAGCTACTATAGCAGCACGTGTCTGATCCATGTCAGTTATCACACCGTCCGTAAGTATGAGAAGAATGAAGTAACTCTGCACAAAAAGTTGTTAACGTTACGATACTGAAATAAAAGGCAAATTTTTCAAAGTTTATTACAAACCCACGCCTCGATATTATAGGTTTGGATTTCGGGATCAAACTTAAAATCCCAGGATTTTTACTGGCTTACCACCATGTTTATCAAGGCCCGGGGTGTTGTGGTAAGGAGTTAAATGTACTTGAATAAAGATATTTAAATGGTTATATTTAAATGCGACAGCCACACTAATATTACACAACCACATGGTATGATCAAGATTAATATGGAGTGCTGCTTCAAAATGGAGGTTTTGTTACAGACCATGTTCATTCCCATGTCGTCAAGTAAATTATATCGTATTAACGAAGGGTGGTCGCTCTAACTGGAAATCCAACGCCGTCAGTTAAAGTACTCTTGATAAAAAGGGTTTTAAAGTCACCAAAGTAACCGGGTATGAACTGCTTGACAATGAACTGAGTAGGAGCACACCCCTTTTGGATGTTATTACTATCACCCAGGTTAAAGAAAAAACGAGTATTTTTTACATTATTTACAAGAAAATAAACTAAACATTAAGTTTTTTCTTACGCTCGGAGTGGCATCGTTGGCTTGCGCTTGTGCGGCAAATCTTGCCACATGGTTTATGATGGGCGAGATGTTAGTTGGACCCCACAGCAGCACTTGTGGGAGGGCGCGTTTGTATGCCTCCTCAATGCCATGAATACCTGTAATTTTATTATATAGATAAAAATTATTCGTACTAAGTAGATTACCAGCTAATGATACATGGATGGGATTGTAAACAGATGTGAGCTCTAACGGAAAAATCTACAAAAACTTTTAAATCTTTGTTTTTGAGATTTTTTTCTCACAATAAATCTTTCAATAGCAATGACGAACATCATGAAGCTGTTGCACCACAAAGGCTTATAAGAGGGCAGAAGGCCTACGATACACATGATATTGGATTGTTTTTTCTTGCAGTAACCAAACGTTTGCAGTAAAACTTAAAATTAAGGTTTGAGTAATCTCTTCGAAGCCAACCGGTTATTGCTGCATGGAAGTTAGGGCAGTGGTTCCCAACCATAAATCCATAGATTCTTAAGCATCCACGGAAATGTTTTGGGGGTCCACGAGCTTTGCATGCACAAGATAAAAGCAATGTAGCGAAATGAAAATACCCGCTGTTATGGTCTAACTTGTGAGGGACTAACCGAGTGCAGCTCTAAAAACAAGTCCAGGCCGTCAAACCGTTAAACGAGTCCAGAACACTAAAATGGTTGGGAACCACTGTTTTAGGGTCTCAATATGTATTTAGTCAACATATTTACCGGCACAGTACGGGTTCTGCGGATTAAAGTTGAGCGCGAATTCGTGGGAAATTTCTTGCGAGGGAAGTTTTGCTCCGAATCCGAAGGCAGGAAAAAGTTTGTCGCTGAAATCAAGAGTTTGAGGTGATAAAATATCCAAAATAGCAGTTTAATCTGGCCTTGTACAAATTGCCCGGGGG
The DNA here is from genome assembly GCA_008931825.1 of Phallusia fumigata. NCBI lineage: Eukaryota > Metazoa > Chordata > Ascidiacea > Phlebobranchia > Ascidiidae > Phallusia > Phallusia fumigata. The sequence goes on from QXVZ01029604.1 coordinate 16,022, forward strand.
TTTGTTATTAAGAGAGATTTAACGAATGCAATTACATTGAGATGAGTTTATTTCACTTGATGAAAGAAATCATAGATCCACAGTTGCACTAAACTAATCACCAAGTCGAAGATAACGTTAAAAAGTTCGCAAAATGGAGTCCGCAATTGGTGCATCAAGGTAGAACGCGCAGTAGCTTAGGCTAAAAAAAGTAAATATATATATATTCCCATACTGTAACCACATTTGGTTCAGCTATGATAATATTGCTGCATATATTTTTTTTAATGTGTTCAATTCCACATTTTGTGTGTATAAATGATCGTTTGAACATTATAGCTTTGCTTCAACGAAAAATCTTAATATTAAGCCTAATAAAAACGTCACTGGAATTATGGCCACAAATTTTGAAAGAACACTCAAGATTTTTGAAAGACTGCCCCAGTTGGCGGCACGACAACGGATGTATTTGAAATTTTTCTCAAACGGGTGGTTTTCCGAACAAGTGAAGGTTTTAATATCTATTTTGGGCCACAATCGGCAGTTTAACGATGGAACAGTTACTTTAACTCTGGGAGTATCACTACCATAGTTACTTACACACAAAAAAAGCTAAATAACCATTTAAGCTACACTATATGAAACACACCTGTCATAGTCTTGTACGACCGCCCCAACAGCCAGCAAAGCCCGTTGGTATTCGTTTGGTGAATGCGGGTTCATAAAATGTAGGGAGTCAGGTTTTCTTGGGTCTCCATTTGAGCCAGTAAAGTCAATGCCGACCTATAGCAAGGAATAATGAAGTTTGTGTGAATAATCAAGGCGTTTTGACCAAGGTTTCTAACATAAACAAGTAGAAGGATGTAAAATGTCCAGTAAGCTTGGTGGAGTTTACTTAAAAGCCTTGTGCACAACATAGCATGGAAACTTGTTATATGTTATACTTGTTAAGTTTGTTTGTTTTATTTTACCCTTGGGTAAGGGTCACAATAAGGACCATGCCGGGATTCCAACATCATTCCAGTAAAGTTGAACCAGTTTTGTTACTTTTTAAGGCGTTACAAAACAACAGTTCAGGGAAATAAATGTTCCGCGTGCGAAGCATATGAACAGGGATTGTTTGTATCATTTTCAACCATCGGCTTGAAAGTCTTAACCAGTGTTTGCCAACCATTTTGCCGCAAAACACTGAGGTGCCGTTTTTGAAATTGCCGTTGTACAATTTATTACACGAAAGCCGATCAACGGGGAAAAAGTTTCCTCAAAAAATAACGGTACGGTTGGCTGCGCAAAGCTTGATTGAAAATGCGCATCAAACGTCTTACACGTAAACAATCAAAGTGTATGACGCTCTTCGTGTACTGATTTAACCTCATAATGTGTTATGCATAGAGGGCAGGAAAACGGAAAGGATATGAGTGACTGTTTCGGGGTAATGACGTAAATGGAAATGCTTCATAATGTTTCGTGGTGTAAATCAGTTTCCATGTGTCATGTACGTTCAATAAGTTTATTGGTATGGTTGTTTCTTCGAGTTTAAGAAATCTTGAATTTGTGAATATTTTTGACTTGTTGGGTTAACGCTCTGTAAATTTCAGATTTCTAACAAAACTTACTGTGAAATTAAGTTGAAGGCCTCCAAAAATGAAATCCAAAAAACTGTAGCGTTTTTCAATCTGAAAAAATACATGAAATTCAACATGCATCTGCTTCACTTTTGTCAGTAGAAAAATTTTGGGTTTTAAGATTTAAGTTTACAAACAAAAAAATCAAAATTACCTTGCAGCTCATGAAAGAAATGATTCCAGAGTTTTGATAAGATTTTTTGCTCTTTTTCTTGGGATTGATGCAAGGAAAATCCTTCTACAAGTTTAAATGACATGTAAACTTTAATATGCGCTTTTTATTGGAAAGTTATTGCAACATAATACCAGACACACCTGTGAATTTTTAATTTCTGACATTTTTGTGATGAACTCTCCGATTAGGTCATGACTTCCATCCTTATCCCAGTCATGGCAAACAAACTGCAAAAAAAATGAATAAATTGTCAATAATTATTGTCTAATATTTTTTGACAAAATAACATATACTTTCCATAACACTTTCATGGAACAAATAAACCTAAATTTAACACCCATGTGTAATTAGTTATTTTGAAACTTTAAAATGCAGTATTTTTTTAAAGCACACAATAAGATAATTTACCAAAACACAGTAGTCATATTGTAATGTCCAAAATTAAATGATTCAACATTCACGATCAAACCTAAATTTCTCTCAACAAACACTGCTTGCATAAAATCTAAAATGAGTTAGCCTATAAAGGATTTGTACACAAAAACATTCAAAGCAATACAGTTTTACCAATTGCGCAGCAAAGATGCCCTTGGTCTAAACATCATACATCCTGCACAAAACACAAACTTACCCTAATTTCTCTGTCCATGTCGCTGTCACAAACTGTACGTAGAGGAATTGTAAATGGTTTCCAAACAGGATTCAGATTTTTCTTGATAACTTCAGTTCTAGGTAAGAAAAACATTTTAAGACCCTGTCCTGTTCAGAATTATGGCACATAAGAACTAAAGTACAGCAAAAATATTTGGCAAAAATTTACAATTAAAAAAGATTTATTTGCAATATCAAAACATGGAACTAGTTTAACTATGCTTTTGATTTGTAAGATGGTACATACCTGTGTGCTAAAGCCCAAGACCCATCAGTATTTTTTTTCCAAACCTCCAAGAATGGATCAGATTTGCCCATAAAATCCTGTAAAAAGCATGAGACATGCAAGTGGCACCGTTTATTGTTGCCAAACAATGCAAAGTAAGGATAATAATTAGAATATACAGTTAAAAAAGGCTTTATAACAACCAGAGAAAAATTGTACTATAACTTTTATTTGATAGTGAAGAATAAAACTGTCAAAGTGCATTTGATTTCTCCATCTAAGAAAGCAGAATACTTATTGTGCAAACCTTCAATTGTTATTAAAAGGGGCTGATTTTTGACATAGCATCGCTATCACAATAGGACAATTGCCTTTCAGTTTTTGACAGACAATCGACCAAACTGGAAGCAATTGAATCAATATGTCAAGCTAAATTTTCCTTTGTTTAAACCAGTGTTTCCCAACCGGTGGTACACGTACCACTAGTGGTACTGACGGCATTCCAGGTGGTATGCAAGCACCTTTTCGTAATTTGCGGATTTAGTTCGAATTAAAAACAAATCGTAAGTGATCCCAAAATGTTTGTTACTTCATTCCCTATGTTACTTTGTAACACTCAACTGGTCTATTCAAAGTGCAAAAGTAAGATGACCAACAGCCTTTTATGAACAATACGTCTTTGTCCCAAAATTATTTAGTCATAAAGATACCAAAGGCAATGTTAAGAGTCTGCAATTGTAGTAGGAAAGTAGGAAACCGCCTTGCCTCCCCCGGACCAAATTTTCGGTGCGCAGTAAGCAAAGTTGTTTGAACTACATTTTTCGTTGCTTTCGTATCTGATAATACTCGATTCAGGAAATAAAATAGTTATCAGATCAAAACTACGTTTTTCTCGTACTAGGTGGAAATCGTTTTACCTCCAAGTGGTACGCAACCACAAAAACGTTGGGAATCACTGGTTTAAACCCTAAACCATTGCCATGTCAATTACTATCTCTTCATGCACGCAATTTTTTAAGAGTAAAATAAATTAATTGCGGTTAAGCTGTTTACGTGGTTCCATCATTCACAGGTTGTTAGAAAATGCTGTTAAAGTGGGGATTATTAAATTTTTTTATACTGTGACTACCAACACTTTTGTATTATTTGCCTCATAATGAATTTTACTGCCTAATTAAAGCTTGTTGTAGTTATGTGGAAATAAGTCCTGGTAAAAACTGATGCTGGTTTTTTAGGTTACAATTTAAAGACTTCAACACAATTTAAAACTGTTTTTTAACACTTTTGCTGACGGGGATTGTGCTATGGCGCAGGTCGTCTTTTTCGGGTTTATCAATACTTTGCGCTGGTCAATAAAACGCATACTAACTACAGCACAAAAAATTTAATACAACATTCTGTTATTATACTGACACGAGTTTGCCAAAAGAATTTTACATTTAATACTCAGCCTCTGTATGGTAATTTTGAAAGCATGGGATGATGCACAGCTGATTGGCAAAAACAACCTGTTTTAATCTTGGAGCATAGTTTCAAAACAAGCCAAAATCCCCCATATGAATATATAGGTGCTATCCAAAAGCTAGTCAGAAATACAAAGGTTACCTTTTTATCAAGGTTTTGGGCTTTCATAGCAAAAATGGCAACACGAATGTCCTTGATTTCCTCAGCAACAACCTAAAGGTGACAGAGTAGTTACACACAAAGTGCACTGCAAGAAAAGGTGAGAACAATTGAGTGTTATTGAGATGAATATGCTTTGTAACAACAGTAATTCAACAACAAAAATAAAATCATAAAATGCTTAACAAATACTAGCAACTGAAACCTTAGTCCGTAACCATACTTTTTATTGAAAAAAAGTGCACATAAGTATGCCAGAATTTATGCAAAATATGCAACGAAAATGTAAACATGCTTACTGTAATTGAGCCACAGTCTTTTTTGCTTCCTTTCAACTTGTTTGTATACTTTTTACTTGCAACTATCTGTAAATACAAATAAATGCATGAAAAGTTTAAATTTATGCATAACTTGCATGATATTAGTTTAATAAATTAGTAAGTGACACGAAAATGGTTTATGCAAAGAAAAATATTACCTGCCCAAGAGTACATTCCATGTTTCCTAGAAAGTCATCAGATGAATGCTCATCATAATCCGAAATTACAAACTTCAGGTTTTGTACTTCATCGAAAAGGTAGTCTATTTCAATTTTGGTGGTGAAAACAGGATCAAGGCAATTCTTGATAGTCTCAGTATGCGCAACCTTTAATAATGCGAATTATGAAATATTGTTTGGTAAGATGTACAGGTAGATGTTATTAAATTATATTGCATACTAGTGGTAACAAACAAACAACTTTAATAAACAATCGTACTTTCTCAGCAGTCTGTTTGTTGTTTTACAATTACCAGGTGAATGTGAAGTATTTGATCCACCACAGGTGTGCGATGTTATTGGCAACAGCACACAAGCATTAGACCACATATTGTTTGAAAATAGTTATGGTTTAAGTGTTGGTCACCAAAAGTGGGGGCACTAAGCTAACCTATACCGTACATTTTTAATAAAACAAAATAAATTTATGCAAGCACTTTACTATGGCAAAACAAAATCTAATGGCAAAACAGCCAAGTCATTTAACTTATCCAACCTCTATCCATTTCTTGCTTTTTGTATTTTGTTGGTAAAGAAAACACATCGGATCTGATTTGGAAAATGAATCTTTGTTGACGAGATTTTTGCAGGAGATTGCAAGTTCAACTTTGGTAACAGGCAGACTGGTTCCACCAGGAAACTGAGATGGTGCAGCCATTGTGCAGTTGAGAAGTCCAACAAAGTTCGAGATAAAACACTAAACACCTGGTATGTACATAAAACAAAGTTTAACATAATAAATATTTTTAGACGTTAAACTGTTAAATAAACCTCGTGTCAAATAGTGTGTACACTTGTCAAATCCATCTGCTTTTCTGCAATAATTAAGCACTTTCTGCTGTTTCCTCAATGCTTCCATTACAATTAAAAGATGCGAATGCGAGTGGACTGACGTATGCTATTGACATTTTGTTCAAAAGATGACTGATGATTAGTCAAGCACGCGACGCGTTATTGTTTTGGTAGCAGTAGTACTCATGTTGTTCGGCGGGCGCAAATGACATTAGCAACTGCATTGAACTATTTAAGTTACATGAACAACTGCAATTAAAGTTAGGTATCTAACCTTTCGTTAATTTTTACGATGGAATTCAAACGCACAAGTAAAAAACATATTTTTGTGCCAATAAAATGTGCAGTGTTAAAACAATTAGGAAACCATAAAAATCTTATTTAAACTAATGAAGCGAAAAGAATTTCAATGGCCAATTGAAATCGGCTTTCCATAGCAACGCCTAGCAACGATACGCTTTGGTAAAGAATTTCCCGCAACTTGAGCAATTTGTTTGCCAAAGTAAGTTCGTTGCGTGTATTAAAACACAAATAGGAACGTTAAAAGACCACAAAAATACGAAACTGTGTTCAAAGCAATGCTAAGAAAGGATTAAGTTGTAATATTAATCGGGAGTACGAAAAAAGCGTAAAATGCCGGAAGCGATGCACAGCTTAGTTTCCGAAGCAAGAAAAAATCGTTTTTCGGCAATTCCAAATCTTTCTGAAGAAGGTGAGACACATTTTATCCAAAATTGACGTAACTATTGCAGTTTTAATTAGTTGGTAATGTTGTGAGGGTATCAAATACAAACCTTGTTGAATTATTTTTTTAGATATCATCAGCGTATGGGAAACAGTCTCAGAATATGTCGAAATTCAGATGTGTGCCCAGAAGGGAGTGCACATCCCTAACCTGGGAACGTTTACTTTCACCCATAAGAAGATGGACATTGGCAACAACAAGTTTATTCTAATCCAAAGGCCTGTTTTTGTTTTGTCTGAAAAGTTTGCACAAACCCATGCCTTGTACTACACAAAACATCATACCACAGGTTTGCACTTTAGTTTTGTGGTTCCATACCCCTTGATAGTAATTAATTACAGCAAAAACTGAATTGTATGGGTATATGTATGCAGTTTTTGTTCCACGAGTTTGTACAAAACTTATTTGTGCCAATATTGTTCAGCTGTACATTAATAAAAATTATTAGTAGTTAAGCACTCTGTGGACAGAGAGAATTTTGAAACATTTAAGCACGAGAAACACATGTAATAATTTCAGCATTGTTGGATGACAATTATAGCTTGAAAGTACAAAACAAGCAACTTAAAGTAATCTATTTGGCATGCAAAGCAGTTGTGTGTACATATGTTTAGTTGTATTTTACCTACAACATCAGATCCTAGATAATGAATTTGTTATAGTGTTAGGACATGGCAAGGTTAACAATGTACACTTTAAAATTTGTAGGTGAAATACCTGTGGTTCAATTGAACTTCACTGCACTTGCAGTGGAAAGCCCTTTCGATCGAGACACAGTCGAAACATGTGTGAGAGAAGTTTTGCAGGTGTGTGATGTCACAAATATTATGAAAAGTAATTGGTTTATTAAGTTTTGTGTTTTGGTGTATCTTTCAAATTTTAATGCAATTAAAACTAAAAATAGTTTTCAACCTCAATATTTCCATTTCATGTGTCAAAGGCACTGTCACGGGCCATTGCCAATCAGCAAAATGTTGAATTCCTGTTTCGTGGTATTGGTGTTCTGACCATTAAGGACTCCAAAGTGAAAATGAAATTCTTCAAGGACTTTCTTAACTCAATGGATGGTTCTGGAAACCTAGTTAAAGTTCTTGAAAATGTATGTAATGTGTTGCTTAACATATTTATGACACCAAAAAGGTAAAATTTATGCAAAACGATAAATTGTCAGCATTCAACTTACATAAAAATGTGTTTATTTCCTTTTTCTGTTTATTGCATAGTTTAAGCTTGTACATTTATCAAGTTTATTTACTTGACAACTTAATTTGCAGGAGCTTTTTTCTGGCAGCCCAGTTAATAGTGCAGACCTAGCTCGAAAGTATGGGAAGTTGTTGTATAGGAGACATAAGGTATGAAATGAAGACAGAATGAGTTTCCAGTGAAACACACTACTTCAGTTTAAAAATTGCTAGTTTTAGGCCAGTTGAGTTTTAGTACAGCACCAGTTTAGTTATAGTAGTTCCATATTTTGGACAGTTTATGTCTCTTACAATCATGTGGGTATAAAATGTATAATAGGTCCCAAAACAAAAAAGTTATACAGAAACAATTCTTTTGTGTTTAAGCTACAAAATAAAAAGTTAGTTGTTCAGTTTGATATCTGTATTGTGTATTTGTAGTTGATATTGTTTAAACCTTGTCAATGTTTTTAGCGTCCTGGAACTGCTGACTCAGTGATGTCCAATCAGACAACTTTAAGTGCACAGCGTCGCCCCGGGACCAACACTTTCACTTTGCCAAAGTAAATATGTTAATTATTTAAATTTTTCCAAATGTTTAACTTAACTCAACTTCAACTCTAAAGTGTAAAAAATCTAATCAGTATTTTAATACATATTAATTTTTTTGTTGTTTTAACTTTTGAGATTTTTTGAAACAGGCGTACAGTTTGTCCCATAGCAAAATGATGGCGCAAACTTTACAACTTAACTTGTGATTTATACGTTTTACAGCCAGTCTCTGATCGAGTATAAACATTTGCACTGCAATAAAACTGGCCATTATTTGACGGTGGCTATCAAAACAGGTCTCATTGTTTAGTGCCACCGTTTGTTGTTTAAAGCTCCGATTTGTGACGTCATTCTGTAAACGTGGAAGTAGAGATTTAATTACATGTCGTTAAACAAACGACTACCAAAAGCGTTAAAACACATTAGAAATGTTCTTTAATGGCTGTACTGCTTCGTAGACACTTAAACAAGGAAAAGGTTATATTGCCACAAAACACCACAAACGTACGTTTAGCCTAACAGTGAACTTTGTTTTGCGTAGGTAACGCTTTAACATGTGTGCTATGGGTAAATGCTGCAGGTTATTTGAGACCATTTTAAATTCACTTTTGCAAACCTTCTCACGAAGTGGATAAATAACAAGAATAGGTGTTCACCAAATAAAATTACCGACAATAAACTGTATTTCTTTGGAAATTTCGCGCAGGCAACAGTGGGCACTTGTATTAATTAAAAAATTTGTAAAAAAAAACGTTTAAAAGTGACAGCTCTCGTCAGGTGCGTAGCCAGGGGGGCGAAGTGGGCCCTCCCAAATTTCGAAATTGTACATTGAAGTAGGCTACAACTGGAAAAAGTTACGCCTTTGCGCATCTTACCCTTCTAAGTTTGTTATTTGCCACAAACTACACTTTTTCGTTTTGTCGGTTACTGTTTGTAAACTATGTGTGCAGGTTAAACGGAACAAACAACATACTGCCGCCCATCACTGAACACGCACAAGAGGAGGGAGACGGAGGTACGACTAAAAGTTATGTAAACTACACGTACCGCATTATTTTTAAATGACACGTTATTAAAAACGGTTGTTGAACGTTAAAATATCGAGTTGAAATGGCAATTTGGACACGACATTTTTGTTTCCAAATGCGCCGGGCGTTAAAAAACAAATGTTTTTCGGAGAATATCATATTCTTGCCAACATATTTAATAAGCATTTTAGGCAATAAAATCTAATGCCCTGACACGGCAAACCCCGTGTATCTTTTACGCAGAGAAAATGCCCCTTCCTCCCACAAGACTCTCAAACCGGGAGGTTGTGCACCCCCATCCGGTCGTTGGGGTCAATTTTACCCCTGAGGAGCTGCGGGACGCCATGCCGGTCAGGGAAGGTCTTAGGGGATCCCCCGTTCGAAAGTAAGTGTTGTTTATTTGTTTGTTTCATTTTTAGCTTTGTGTGCGAAACAACACCTGAAAGCGGTATGCTCGCAATGACTCCACAGTCGAGCCATATGCCTCACTGCAGTTCCGTTGGATCGTTGGACTATTTATTGGATTCTAACGACTTTGTGTAGTTGGAGGCCTCAGTTTGGGTCAACCCATCAGGCCCATTGGGTTGGAGCTGTGTCGCTTAACTTTCTTTCTGGGGAAAACACAAGTGACCGGGACAGGATCAGAAAATACTGAACAAACGTTTTGTCCAATGGGTGGCATACTTAACGAACCGTTTGTTGGGCCCTCATGTTGTACTCAAACAATAATCCCAAATAATGTTTAAAGCTTGTCCCACCAACGTTCCCCACCTTCCCAGTCGAACTTCACACAGTGCGCCAAAACTCACTTTTGTATGACCTGTCACTTAAGGCCTTGTAATGACGGTGTAGTGCGTTTTACCTTGATCCACCAAATTGTGCCTTCCATTATTTTCGCGCCTCATAACGTCTCAACGCTGGGCAGCTATTTTCGGCTTGGTGATTGTGTTAGTGCAATTTGGTCGCTATGATTTCTTTAGGTTGTTGGGCATCAGCAAGCTCTGTAGCGCCGCTGTGTGGACACGTTTGTATTACCGACCTAAAATCAATTAAATCGCTATTGACATTTACGCAATGTCAATTTTCTGTTGTTGGTAACGTTTGCTCTTAAGTGGGACAAACCATTTTAAATCGCATATTCCAATTATATGTCTGACGTCCACAAACTCGACGTCTCAATGGGTCGTAAACTTTACGGACATTGCTTTTTGGCGGTTGGCGGCCGGATGATGTCACGCTGTTTTTACGGCTATGTGAACTGGAACGTTTACATGGTTATTTGGATCATGTTGTTTTTGTTAACTGGGCACAGTTGGTCTCTTATCAGTGAGTGCAATATATTGTCTGTGTTATAAAGTAAAGTATCTTGCTGTGTTTACGGACGGTGATTTTTTTCGCGCAGTTTTGCAAGCAGGAAAGAAAGTTTATATTTATTGACATAGTGAATTGCGGCAATTGAGTACGGTAGTTACGGTAGTTGGCTGTAGTGAGAAAGATGGCATATTTTTGTTGAACCAATGTACTGGATTGTATATTATTACTGTAAATATCAAAAACGGTAAATTGTGTAGTAAAGCTATATTGCATTATAACCGACTCCATCATCGGTGTTCGAAAGATCAACAACCCCCAAAGCATCATACCATTTGTTTACATATGTGATTTAAATAAGTTTTGCTTATGACACTTTTTAACTGCTTGTATGCAAGTTTTCGCGGACTCTTGTTCTTGGCGACTTTCACATTTCTTTCCAATGGTTTGCTTGAGACCAATTCCAAGTTAGTTTGGCCTAAACACAGTTTTGCTAAGGACATTTTCTAAACCTTTTGCGTGTCAGTCATACAGGAATTTCTGTCGCAAACACTTTGCTAACGATTTTTTCCGCGTTGATACGCCAGAGCGCTCTGCCTATACTTGCTAGTGTTTATCGTTGGAGTCTAGCAAACAATAAGACCCCGTTGGGTCGACGAACATGGCAGAGGGTGTCATCTCATCAAATATCGCACACTTGACGAAACCCAGGCGAAAATTGCTTTCTCACATTCGAGGGACAAACAGGGAATCGTATTGTCAAAGGCGCGTCAATGCCCATCGATTACCAGACAAATAAGGAGGTACACGAGCAAACTGCTCGTTACATGCCATCCACTTTTTTTCTCTCCAGTTCAGGCTATTAAGTTTTATTGCCCGGCACTTGGTAACCAATTTGTCGCTTTATGACTGTCCACTGTTGCCAGGGCTGCAGGAGAAGAAGAAGAGTAAGACCGAGTTATGTGTTATGAGAAAGGAATGTGGATTTCGCATTTTGGCAAGGCTTAGGTGCTAGCGAGGCTGATTTTGTAGCCGATCTAGATGGGAAGGATGTGTTTTGCCAGTTTTCGTTGAGGTTTTGTGGTTTTTGAAGCTTTTCTGCCGTAAATAGAGAAGTTAGGCCAAAATTAATTAAATCGCGGAAATTTAACGCGGCTTAAATGGCCTATTATTCAGATGAGTTTACGTAAAGTAGCTTAGTGGAGACTTTTCGGGCTAGTTGTTAGTCGTAAAAAAATCTCCTATTTGTAAATTTGTGATTTTTTTATTAACACTTTTGCAACGGTTAGTCAGATCTTAATATTTGATGAGGAAAAAATGACGACTTTTAAATGGGACAGCACGAGTTTGCCAGATATTGGCCGTCACAGAAACGATAAAAACAGAGACGATTTTTTAAAATGGAGTTCTGTTCCAATCAGGGCTCCGTACGCTCTTTACCCAACTTTGGGTGATATGAGAAGGTGGGTGTAGGTATGGACAAAAGGGTTTTCTTGAAACTTTTCTTGTTTATATCACTTTCATTTCCTAATGCAAAAACTAGTATCTAGGTGGCTTTTTTACTGTGTTATGTCAAAACGGATTTGGCAGAGGCTATGAGATAAAACACGGTTAGAATTACTAAGTACAAAAAGAAAGAAAAATATGTGGCCTACTGGCAACATCATTTTGTACAATCAACAAAGCGAATTAACACAATTAAACAACACGTACAAAATCCTACCAATAACGTTGGGCGTTTGTCTGTAGAATGACGAGCCCGCCCAATCTGGCACTGAAGCCGCCGGGGAGTCCGCGGGCCACACGGACCGACACCGGAACCGGGAAAGTCCCAGCTACCCCATGCCACGTGACCGAAGAAAAGGAACCCCAAGGAGAACCACAGCAAGAAGCTGGAGCACAAGGTGACGCATTTTGGGGTTTATCGTCATCATGACGTCATCGAGTGTCACTGCGTTTGTTTTTTTACACGATGGCGTTTAACGTCGACAAGTTTAACTACAAACCTTGCGTATATTTTTGATCAATTTAAGAACATATTTGCAACAGAACGTGTATGTAATGAATACGTTGTATTGTACCTTGTGTTTATCTTAACTCCGTTCCGTTACTGACGTCGTCACTAAAAGCTTCCCGTCATTGTGCACTTTGGCAACAGCGATCATCGAAACGTGTATAATACAAAGTACTAACTAAATACAAGTTCTGTGACAGTTACGTTTTAAATTAGCTCCACTTTAAGACCTTATTTATTATTTTTTGCACCTATTTTATCGATGCAAGAAATTTGGACTAATCGCATGCTTTGAATTAGTCACGTGGTGTTAAATCAACCACAACGTTTGTAGTTTAACACTTAGTTGGTCAATAAAACTCAGACCCAATTTTATCAGGCCCGACGGAGCCCGCGGAGGAACCCCAGCGGCCAAATTCGGTGCCCCTGCAGACCCCGGAGCCACCGACATCACGGTATCTCTCACGCAAGTCAAATCGCTACAGCGAAGCCGCGTCGGCCTGTTCGTCTCCCAAGCATCACCATAGGGCGGGTCAAGAGCTCTGTTACCTCTGTATGCAAAGATCGATGCGTAACGTCCCCGTTTCTTTCGAGGAGGAGAGAAGGCGCAAAGAGCTGGAGCAGGACGCGCTCCTCCAGCAATACCAGCAGATGAAAGATCAGGAAGCGATTCTTGTTGAGCAGGTTGGTATGGTTTGTTGGATAACGGATGAATTCGGTTAAGAATACAAAAGTTTACGATATGTCTATTGACATGGGTTTGAATTTCAGATGCGTCATTTAATTGTTTCATAATATTTAAAATACAAGGGTCATAAATATTGATTATTCCGCAAACAAAACACTCACGATTGTCTTATAGTCAACAGGTGGTTAAAAATAGAAGCTATTTGAACAAAATTTGCCATTTCCGTAAAAGCAAAATAAAATTGGTAACATTAAAGGTAAAAAATAAAGCGTCGTAAACAATTTTCTCACAACTTTGCGTTTGCATTTTATATGACTTATTGGGCAACCGTGGTTGTTTTTTAGGCCAATCAGAACGGAATACGTCAGTCGAACCAGAAGGTTGCAGCTTTCAACCTTGGTGTTGCCGAGTGTCTGCGGGATGTTAAGGGCAAAAGAAGCACCGATTTTGTGGTAAGTGAACTGTTGGTTGTTTACGTTTCTTTGATATGTTACTGGACTTCTGTTTACTATAAAACCTCAAGGCTAAATCGGTTTGCGTCTGTGAAAATCTTATGCCAACAATCGATTTGAGATTCTCTTCGCGGTGTACGTTACCGTGAAGCTTGCTGGAGGCAAAATTTAACCTCAACGTCGACCAGTCATGGGTTAATTAAAAGCAACACGTAATATTCAGTCAACTAACGATTGTGGCGTATTAATACAATGTCGAATCAGTGCCAGTATTTGAGATTTAACCAGAAAAGCTTAAGATGCTAAAGACCGAATTTTGTTAATATTCGAACACTTGACAGCACAATCAACTTACTTACCTTTTAGAAAGGATTTTTTGTCATCATAGAACAAAACCAATATTTAGGATTGGGATTTTTAGGATCTCTTTAATTCCCCTATTTCAGTTTATTATCCTACCATTGTAAGCATATAAACCTCAAGTTATGACTAGCTTTTGTGTAGGTTGGGTTTGTTGATTTGGCGGAAATGCCGAACCATTTTCAAACCCACCAAGCAAATGTCAAACCTAATAAACGCCTTGTCAAACAACTCTATTTACGTTAGAGGTCAAAACCCACAAAAATCAATAGAAAAAGCTTGGCATTGGTCACGTGAAAACTCCTGAGGGATTGGTTGAGTGATGCCAGTACCAACGGCCCGCTATAGGCACGATAAACAATATTTTACAGATACGCATAGTCGCATTTAGTATATATCTTCATTCGACGTTTAGATTGGTGAGTAACATGTGATGATACAATATCTTAATTTTATTTGTAGGACAAAAAATTTTTGAAACTACGACACACTTTTAAACAAAACGCAGTGCAGTTTGCAGCCTTTAAAAGCGATTTTGCACTGGCTACGCACACGTTAAGCGCAAAACAGCCTAGAAAACTGGCGGTTTGTGCTTAGCTCTTACGTCTACGTTGTCAAGACAAATCCAAAACGGATTCCACCGCCTAACGTCATGTTTACTCGCGGTGTTCGCTTATTAAATCTGCTCTGTTTGCCTCCATAGAAATCATACGTCTTCCAAAACCGCCCGCTCACACCGCTCAGGTTTTACAAACAGGAGGAGTACAGCAAAGCCCTCGAAAGTCAGGTGGGTAAACCGAACCACGGCAATAATATGCTAGACTTTGAACTTACACTAAAATAGATGTTGTTTGAAGGACAATATTGTTGACAATGGACCTTAACTAGTTCTTCGTACGACTCTTGAATTTTAAACGCGGCGTTTAGGATTGTGATTGTGAAAGGGATTGGTTCAAGAGGAATGTAGGTGTATAAGTCACCCTGGCTAGGCAATAAAGGCAGAAATTGACCCATGTATTACACGAAATTAAGCTCCATTAGTTGGACATAAAAGGCTAATTTAAAGTTGATTCTGCTATTAATCAGATTAATTACACATGTGTTTTTTAATTATACACTTTTGTGCCGTTTTGGCTAAAGCGCTTAGATACTTGAAAATTCCACGCTCGTGGGGGGCTGTGTCTATTAAACATTTGTTATAACGTGTACCTGGAAAATGACATGTTACTTTACACAATGCGACTTTATTTTTCGCTTTAAACATATTTTCGCAGGTAAAGCTTCGTAAGTCACGTGACAGGAGCGAGAAGCACGACCGTGAATTCCAGGAGAGATTGGAACAAGTTCAGCTCGCAGAGGAGTAAGTAAAATTGATACCTGTAAGGTTATAGTTGTACCAACATTTGCGCAAAGGGTGGTTCTGAAATATGTGAGAACGCTTGTATCGGAAATTTAGCTGTTTTTTCGATGGGTCGATCTCGATTATAAATTTTACTAAAAGACTGTTTGTAGTTTTGATACTGTTTTCCCTAGTTAGGAATCTCCATCATGTTTTTTATCCGTATATTGGTTAAACGCCTAGTGCTCATTCGGTTTGGCCATTGTTCTAATTCTGACAACCTACAAATGCCGAAGTTATGCACACATACCAAGACATTCAAATGGATCTGTTGTTGTTACATATATAACTCCCAGTACAACATTTAACACATTTGTATAAGTCATTTTAAGGTAAAACGCGTTGCGAAAATCCTAAACACTAGGGTTTAAACGATAGATGCGCACAGTCACTTTTTCCATGGTTGTGATTTGTGAGTTTTCTTGACGAAATAAGGGAAAGTGATGTGACTAACTGCTAGTGGTTTTGTTTTAATAACTTACACACATATTCGACTCAATTCCTTTCGAGACAGTGTCCTGCCTTATCATATCATTAGCCAGCTGCTATTTATTGATACGTCGATGATCTGTAATCAATATTTCATCTCGGGAGTTATTGCCTTCCTCTATAACATCCGGACTTTCTTTGTTCGTAGCTTGGCGGCGCAGAGGGAACATTATCTGAAGGCAAAGGCGGATCAAATTTCACAATATCAAAGAGCTCTGTCCGCGCAGGTCGTACTTAGTTGTGTTTGCTGACAAGCATAAAGCATATCACGTTTTTAAGGAGAAATTGAGTCCAACTAACTATACTTGTTTAAACCATGTTTTGTACTTTATGTGTACAGACTATTATTTGTTTGCATTTTTAAAACTGGAAGTTGACCTTACCTAGCGATGGCACGATTTCCTTCTTATCAGTGGTACGAAAGGCATGTGAAAAGCTTCATACCAAATTAAAGCTAGCCTGTGCCATGCTGGATGAGAATGCTCGCAAGGGCAGCTTTGATTCGCTAATATACCGCTTTCAGGCTTGTCATTGAGTTACTGTTTCCTAGAAACTCATTATAGGCATTCGAGCTTTTGTATCAAAGTGTAGTCAGTCGGTCAGTGTAGTCAGGTTAAGTGGTATTTGTGTTTTAGTATCCATTAAATCCACTTTACCAATTATTTACGTGTTTTGCATTTTGTTGTCTTCGAAGTTTGCTTTTAACAGTAGCCAACAGGCGGTTGATAACATGGATGTAATATAAAGTTTTTAACAAAGCTATGTTTCAGTTAGAGAACACAAGACAAGGACTTTAATAAAAGCCTATTTATTGTAAAAACATACTTACCAGAGAACTTGTATGTGGTAAACACATTGTACTGNACATAAAGGATATCACCTTTTTTAAGGAGAAATTGAGTCCAACTAACTATACTTGTTTAAACCATATTTTGTACTTTGTGTGTACAAATTATTATTTGTTTGCATTTTTAAAACTGGAAGTTGACCTTACCTAGCGATGGCACGATTTTCTTCGTATCAGTGGTACGAAAGGCTTAAGCGCTATACCAAATCAAAGCCAGCCTGTGCCATGCTGTATGAGAATGCTCGCAAGGGCAGCTTTGATTCGCTAAATACCTCTTCCAGGCTAGTCATTCAGTTACTGTTTCCTAGAAACTCATTATAGGCATTCGAGCTTTTGTATCAAAGTGTAGTCAGTCGGTGAGTGTAGTCAGGTTAAGTTCTAGTTGTGTTTTAGTATCCATTAAATCCACTTTACCAATTAATTACATGTTTTGCAGTTTGGGGTTAGCTTTTAACAGTAGCCAACAGGCGGTGGATAACATGGATGTAATATGTATTTTTTTACAAAGCTATGTTTTAGTTAGAGAACACAAGACAAGGACTTTAATAAAAGCTTATTTATTGTAAAAACATACTTACCTGAGAACTTGTATGTGGTAAACACATTGTACTGCAAATGTTTTGACAATCGCTGTTGTCATCACCAGTGCAAGCTATGTCTTCTTAGCTGTAGGTGAATTTGTCAGTCACAATTGTGNGAGAACTTGTATGTGGTAAACACATTGTACTGCAAATGTTTTGACAATCGCTGTTGTCATCACCAGTGCAAGCTATGTCTTCTTAGCTGTAGGTGAATTTGTCAGTCACAATTGTGTATAATCCAACCACCAGTGTCAATCAAACCAAAAACATTGTTAAAATCGACACCCAAGTTGAGTTAGGACATAACAGTAGCCTAACACTTATATCAGTAAGAGCCGGAAAATAGTTTAGAGGAACAAATGGCAATTTGTATTGGACAGGATTAACTTTTCGCCCGCAGATTCAGGTTCGCAAAAAGTTGAATAGTCCGGTGGAGGAAGGAGGTTCACGGCGTCATTTAAGAATGCCTAAACCTCAACTTCTCAACCCGTTTGAGGCCTCTGACGCTGCAAGGAACATTCGGTCATGCAAGGTATTAGTTGACAGGCAGAACAGGAGAAGTGGTGTGTAAAATCAAGTCATTTTATTCTCATTTAGCTTGAGTGTGCAAATTCACAGGGCTGGGTCTGAGGCACAGGAAACGTTGATAATAAGCTATTCGAAGCGCAAAACGTGATTTATGTGTTGTCAATTAGATTACGGTCAACGCACCGTAGTACAACACGTGTTTTTTAAGAGCCAGGTTTGAAGTCAGTTTAAAGGTTTGAAGTCTTGAATTAAAAAAGGCTTCAGATGAGGCTCTGCTAATTCCTGGCTGTCTCAAGGTTGTTTGTTAAGACATGAAATGCTAGTTAAGCGTTTTAGCAGTTGACTGAATAGCACAGATGATTTCTAACTTATTCGATGGGTCAAAAAGTTAGATCAAGTTCCATAACAAAACCTAACACCTGATATTCAATTGTTTTACAATGTGACATGGTTGTCACTCTTATTTCTCGTAACGTTTTATATTTGACCACACCCAGTTATAAAACTAACAACTATGTCTGTTGTGGCACGTAACACAAAGCCTTTGTTTACTTATCTGTTGACCCAGTCGGTCCTAATGATGATCCAGTCAACAAACGCTTTAAATTGATCGCTCCCGTTTGTTTGTAAGCACATTCAAGTGTTTGCGTGTTTACCTGGGCGTTGCTGTAAGGTCACTTGTTTGTCCTGTCACCCATAGATCAAACGGAAGCCTCTTCCGCTGCCCAAAGCCGAGTCCGATTCGAAGGATCCGATTTTTGGGCGATTTGATGCAACTAATGAGAAGCTCCTGGAACAGAGAGAGCGCGCCAAGGTTCTTCTAAAGTGGGTTACTGTTGTTTTATTTTTGTCCGAAAAGTGTAAACTGCAATTGGTAAAAGTATTTTTTACTACAATAGGACCGCTTTCAGGAAACGATAAGTTACTTGTGAATCAGTGTACTTACATTAGGGACCTTTCTTAATCAATCTTTCTCAAACATACCCCAGTCCTATAAAACGTTAAAGCTGCGTCATTTTCTGGCAGACTTTTGTCTGGTGGGTGTGTCTTATTCAAACTTTACCATCTGTTATCATGACATCGTGTAAAACAGGCATTAAATGCTAGCACATAAAACCTTCATGAACCACATGCTAATTTTATTGAAAGAGGTTAGAAAATTTAGCAGAGTTATGGTGCAAAGGCGTCGTTGGCTTAAATTCTGAGAAATTCAATTGTGCAATCACAAACAAATCCACAGGAGCCAATTGGATATGGTGTCGGAGAAGAAGAAAAATTCGATTCTCCATCATCTCACCAAGCAAAAAGAAGAGAGTGAGATGCTGGATCGCACCAAAAAAGAGTGAGTCTTAATCTTTAGAGTTTACATTTTTACTCATAAGCACAGTTCATTGTCCTATATTCAATTCCGTCTTAAATTTACTTTGTACACATAATTAGAACGACGAGGTTGAAATCTGATTTTTCCGCAATTCCATGCTTTAACTTCATACGTTTTTTTAAATTGATAACACTTCTTTAGAAATGAGTGTATTGTTGTTTCTGGCCCCGAGTAAAAAATAACTAGAGGTGCAGTTGTTTTTGTCAAAAATTCCAACCTCGATGACGTGTTGGCATGTTCGTGACGTCACAGGTTGATTGAGGATCGCGTCGGCGCCCACAAGAGGTCGTACGAGATGCGTCGGTCGCTGGAGCAGAATTGGCAGTCGCATCATTTCGACAAACTCAAGACCGAACACGATGAGAGACTGCGCATGCGCACACCAGGCATGCTTCTCTTGCAACAGACAGAGAAATACAAGTAAGAGAGGAAAACTTTATAACCGGATTTTTTAATTGTTTGTGGGGTGTTGGTTTGAATCCAAACTAGTCAGTAGGAAAAGTGTTGCAGTTCTGGCATGCAAAGGCAAACAGATGCTTCCAAACAAAAAATACAAAAGAAGCTTTTAGGATGACATTTGGGCCCCTTTTTTTTAAGTGGTGTAACTTAAAAGGATCGATCAGAAATAAGAATAATTTTGCAATAAGAAATATTTTCATCTACGGGGTTGCATTAAAAGCTATCCCGCCCTCTTGTGGCGCGCGGGCCGGTACCACTTATGCATAATGTGCCCAACTATGAAAAGATTTATAAACGCTTTTCCTGTAAATACTTCCGAAAATACAACTGCTGTCAAAAAACAGACGCTTCGAATTTTTAGTTGAATGGTCTGGTCATTGAAATCAGGTTTTCGACCAGTGGCGCAAATCTGTTAAAATTATTGGGGGGTACTTTTTTTCTTGTGAGTATTTTTTGTGCGAATGACGTCATATTGAAAGTTATGATTTGTTTTAATGCAACAGCGAACCCACTTTAAACAGCAAGATTTTGGGTTTCATCCGTAATAAAATAAATGCGTAACATTTTGTTTAAACAATCGAAACAAAAATATTGGGGGTGGGAAACGAATGCAAGTCCCCCCCAAACAAAATTTTTCCCCTGCATTTACGCCCGTGTCCTTGACTAAAGGCCTTTACTTGTCGTGTCCATTTAAATGTGGTGTGGTAACGCATACATATGCTCTGTTTTTTTCGTTCCTTACGTTAACTATTTGCAATAAAAACACGCTTGTCTTCACAGGAGATGCGGTCAGTGTGAGCGACGAACAGCAAATTGCGGGGAGTCAAACATTTGGAGTGAGTCTCGTTACATCCCCGGATCTCGCCTCATGGTCTAAACGCCCTACGAACTTTTCGCTTTTCTGTGTACGATGAATTTGTCACCGCCTGTCATGTAACACCTCGTTGTATTCCATGTCCCGACAACCACGTCTCTAGGCCTGTAGAAGTCTTCGTCCTCTGCCATTTTGTAGGTGATTGTGTTTGGGTGGTTCCCTTGCATCTACTTTTCTCCACCTTCAACGTTTGATGAGACCCCCAAAAAATATATATAGTGTTGTTATGAATGTGCCGCGATTTCTTTAGAAAAAAATAGGCTTTTTGATCAATAAAATGCACTTTGCTCAAATTTGATTCATTTTTTCCTATAATGACTATAGTTTCTTTAAAGAAGGGTGGTTAATTGTGATACAATTTCTTCAAAGATGTGGCCAGCTTCCTAGACCGCGTAACAGGTCACCTCTGCTTCTTTTGTAATCACCTGGTAAGTGCGTTTGGGCCACCAATCGCAAAACCGCAGAATCGGAATGCTTCTAATTGGCAAGTTCAAAGACACAACAAATGTCCTTCAAGAAAAGTACGTCCTTACGCACAGACAAACGCAGTATTTTTAACTGTGGGAGAACGTCCCACAGACGTAACTCAATCAGAGGCAACGCTATGAGAAAAATCGTCTGTCACAATTAGAGATGTTCAAACGAGAATATTGAATCCAAAATTGCCGTTTATGTTGGCTAATTGGAACCGATACTATTTCATCCAAAACGGCGAGTAAACGAGCGGTTTATGTAATACAGTATGTAAATACCGATGTTATTTCATCCATATACAAAGTTTATGTGATACAGTATTTAGGCCGTATCTCTTCCTTTTGAAACAAACGAATCAAGAATATTGATGAGGTAAAGTGGTAAAAGTAAACCGGAACACTGCGAACGTCGTTCCGGTTTAAGAAACATTTCTAGTATGGCGTTTCACTGAAAGTTTTAAGCCAAAGGTTTCGCAAGTATCGACTATGTCAGAAATCCATCAGAAAATCCCTTGATAATTTCGTTGACATTTTGTCTCATTGTAGTTTTTGCTGTTATGTAGCTTGCAGATGTTGTGTAACTTAATAAACAACCGTTCGCGTACGGTTGCAGTTTCGGGAAGATGTTAAAAATTACCAGATCATTCCGGTAGGAAAAGTTGTCTACTTTCATCACTGAGAAATACCGGTCCACCCGTCTTCCTAGGGTTTGCGCCTATGCTGCACACTCATGTCATGTTTCACCAAGATGGGACACCAGAACTCGATGAGAGAAAGCCCTCTGTCAAAATGGATCATATATTAAGCTAGCTTTAAAACCACAATTCTTGTTTCTTTTATTTTTAAAGGATGCTAAGAAATGAAACAAAATAAAAACGAAATGACAAAATAGTAACATGTTGAGCCTGACGGGTTTAAAGATTTTACTACGCCTTGCTCCATGTGAGTGTTTATCAGGCCGGCTCCGTTTTGGCGCGCGATGGCTATATACCTGGCGTATATAGTAATAGAATATTTTATAAGTTGTGATCGTTGTTCAGCAAGACTGGCTCGGGTGGATCTTAAAAACTAAGGTACGTTTGTATCGGCCTCCTCGTCTTACGTTTGCATTTGTAATTGTCCACTGAGTCAGGTCTGGCAATCCCCATGATGAAGTTGTCGTGCGCAACAGTCAACGGTATGTGTTATTTGACTTTCGGCTAATTTTTTCACCAAGCCTGTGAATTACATTACAGTTGGAAGAGACCTAGTACAGCAAACCGCGGCTGGCACGCCCCAGCAAACAACAACATCATAGCATATATTTTGATATATTGAGCGCTAGACTCGACGCCTCGTTGCACATGAATGCAAAAGCTGGCTTTGATTCGGTTCAGTGTCGATAGACGTCAAATCGCAATAACCGCTGACTGCTAAGTTTCCTGGTGTGGTTACACGCACCGGCGCCCGTTACGGTTTTTTAGCCTCAATCAGACGAATGAGGCTTTGCGCAACACAAAAAAGGTGAAAAACAACAATACCGGTGTGTATCAACTTCCAACAAGTCATAAATGCAGGCTGGATACTAGGTAGAAATTGGAGCCTTCACGTTGAGACAGTGGCTGTATCAAATCTAAGTTCTTGTGCTTTAGGTTTAGTAAAGGTAATAATAATTTAATGGTTCTAAACCTTTTTCTCACGCTGACGTGTGAATATTTTACCAGATGCAAAATAAATGAACTTGAAGTTACCCTAGGTTAAGAAGTCCTGTTCTGTTCTGTTGTTAAGATTGAGACTGTATCTAATGTCAAACTAACCTAAGTGTGAGTTGAAATTGCTGACGCTTTTGTGTTGGTGCAGACGAGTGCGTTGAGGGTGTAGTGATAGTGGCTC
>QXVZ01029605.1:0-23758 GCA_008931825.1 Phallusia fumigata
GCGCCTTATGGTCCGTAAAATACGGTATATGCAATTTTGCTGTGCTAAATGCCTTACTGTGTAGACCTACCGTTTTGGAGACACCAGGGATCATGGGCAAATTGATTGTCTACAAATTAATTGCAACTGTTTGTTGTTTTGAACAACGTTGCCAGGAGTAAATAATTATATGATGCTTGTTATTACTAGTACAGACCTTGCAGTAGGGGTACAAAAGAATTGCATAGTCCGAGTAGGTTGATGGTTTAAAGTAAAAAAAGTTGTCAAAATAACTAAATTACTAAACGTGTGTTCACAGATAGAAATTGGTTGGTGTGAAGTTTGTGAACATAAAACTTACTTATGTATTGATATCTACATACAGTAACCGCCAAATACGTCACAATAGCTTGCACGGGCGTAAGATTTTAGCTTTGGCAAGCCCTGGCTGAGCTTCATACTGTATTTTTGGTTGACCGTGCAACTTACTTTGTAGGAGCCATTAGCGTCTGTGAACCGCCACCTGGTGTCGCTTTGGTGTTTTACGACAAACACTTTTATTGCGCCAACGTAAGAACATGCATGAATTTACCGGCCATTACTAAAGCCCGGGGCACTATTTTTTAGCCATAATTCACAAACAACTGGTAGTGTACCGTATATCAACGCAACCCATAACACACTGCTGCCAAGAATCACTTTTTTTATAGATGTTTGAAATGTGTCATGTCAAGTTTATTTTCATTCTGAAACAAAGTTACAGTAAAATTCAAATAATCAGTAACACTAGAAATCCAATAAAGACCAACTAGGTTATCAACCAGTTCAAAGGCATTTTGAACTGGTCCATGGAGTACAGCCAATGCAATCGTGCTGGTCCTGGGCAACTAAATAGCATCCAGATAAAGTCTGATCGGGGGTTTCCATTCAACTACTTTGTGTCGTTTCTTCTGGCTAACAATACTGCGTCTTAACGGCTGCACGTGCCGTCCGAAGCATACAGTGGGTTCTTTATGAAGTGCATTCTCTTTCCTCCTGCTTGGTTTGAAATCTCTGTCAATAGAAGCAATGGAATTACTTTTTTGTCGTAATTCAGTTGCTTGTGTCATCTTACCCTGAACTGTTGTCATCCTGATCTTTGCGCAGTCGCAGGTCGCGGAGGTGACTGAGGATTTTTCGCCAGTCTTCACCATCCTGTATTGATAGCGTGGACGAAATGACGGTCGTTGAGAGACCATCGAAACTTTCCAACGACGTCTGGTCCGGGTAACCAGAGGACATCGACTATAAGGAAAAACGGTCAAAATTTTAGTTTTTTTAGGGCTACCACATACTGACTTATGAAGTAGCTTAATTAAAAACACAACTGTCACAATACCTTGTATTGCAAACGTTTCGACAATCGCTGTTTGATGGTGACAACAGCAAAACGTTTGCAATACAATGTGTTAACTATATGTTCTAATACAGTGTTTCTCAAACTAACTTTTTTAGCCCAAGGACCACTTTATCTTCGAACTTTTTCTAAGCACCACCAAACAGAATTTTGTTCTAACACGCTCTCAAAACAGGCGATTACCTACCATAACATCAATTGGAACGTGGACATCGTCAAAGTTGCTTTCTCGCTTCATACTCGCTGATGTTATTTCCGTATTATCTCCCTCGGTGCGAGGAATAACAACGAACTTTTTAGTTTNCTTGCGCCAAGGTCGGGATTAACGCTAAGGCTCGGATCAAAGTCGAAGTGCAATCTTATGCCTTCTTCTCGCATAAACATTAAGCCTTCCCGGGCAAAGTTTCAGAATACAACTTGTGGTGCTTGTACAATGTCCCTCTCTTGCAAGGCGATACAAACCCATTTGGGGCCCCCGATGCCGCAAAATTATTTGGAAACAAAAAATAACCCTATGATTGGTTTGTTGTGTATCAAACTTTAAAAAAAGATATAGCCGGCATTTACACGCCATTGAAAATAGGAGGCCAAAATATTAAATTTAGCCGGCATTTACACGCCTTTCCAGGAGGCCAAAATATTAAACTGGTACAATTGTCACAAACAAAACGTGCCATCTTTAGGACGACGTGTTTGGCTTGTATTAAATCACGCCCTTGTGGTTAAAGGCTTGTGATGAAAGAATAATTCATAGAAATCCTAACACAAATCGTTACAAAAGCATCTCAAACCCGTTGGCAAAGAACACAGGCGTTTGGAAATATTCCAGTTTGTAGAGGTTGCGGTTACCTTAATCCGGCTGATCTCCGTACAGATTCGTAAACGCTGATCGGACGAAACATTGAAGTGTTGAGCAAATCAACCTCGCTGTCATTGTCGGAACGAAAACGCGTGTTGGGTGTTCGACGACTTCTGTCTCCTGCCCAAGAAAAAGTAGGAATGCTGTCAAATGCAACACTATAGAAGACCACAGATTCTTACCGTCTGTTTTTCCCAACATAGGGGGGACATCACTAGAAAAAACAAAATGATCACTGTCGGGTTTCAAGTAATATTTCTGATAACCACAAGATACGGACTTGGAGGAGGCTTATTTAAAAACATAATTGCCAGAGAACTGGTATTTAGTGAATCCACTTTATTGCAAAAGTTTCGACAATCGCTCTTGTCCATGACAACAAATCACTACATACAAGTTCTACGGCAGTTACGGTTTAAACCAAAATAATGTCAAACAAACCATTTAACGATTTTTTTTCTTAGCCATGGGTCGGCCAGTGCAATAACACCCCAGTCAAAGTTGCTCACTGTAACGTGATGGGCCTTATGCATCTATTGCCAGGCTCTAAGTAAAACAACGTCTTTTTGAAACAAGAAAAAATTTTTAATTGCACGTGCCTTTGGTAATAATGTATGTGGGCTGATGCGCTTGTGTCGCTTCCACTGAAACTTTCCATGCAAAATTTCCTTTCGTCTTTCTCGTTGACAATCACAACACTCGGCTGCCTTGTCAGACTTTCAACTGCTGAGGGGCAAAACTTTTTCAATGAAACAATCTTAACCGTGTTTTTAAAAATTTCTTTATAACTTACAATCAGAGCAAAAATCCCCCACCGGAATTTTAAATTGTAAGTAGTATATTAAAAACAGCAACTAAACTCCTAATAAATTTTTTTGGACGCTTATGGTCATTAATACAACACAATTCCTAAAACAAAATCCCCCCTAGTGGGTAATTCACATCGGCTCAGAACCCCTGGCCCCTAAATTCCGATTAGATTTTTGGTGACTTCAAAATATCACCTGGTAAAAGATTCTGCAGAGACGGACGTCTTATTTTGGAGCTTGTCTTCCGTACTAACCGCGCCTTTTTCTCGAGACTAACGGGTAGAAGGGGAAGAACAAAAGAAGCCCAAGCCTGGAAAAACGTTCACAAATGTTATACCAGTAAAACAACGGGGAATATACCAGGGCCAATAAAAAGTGATTTCCAAAGCAGATGTTGTTATTCACTCATGCGTTTGTCTGCTTGGTATTTCGTTCATTTAATAACACTTAGTCTTGTACATCAGACAACGCCACGTTTTAATGATATTAACGAAGATGCGGCAAAGTTTTAATTCTTTTCTTCAGCTTACGCCTTGTACTCGTTAGGTCGTTGGTCCTCTTCCTACCTTTGTCATTCGTGTCCCTTCCATAAGTACTACACTTAAACAGCATTGTTTTGCCTTAAACAGCATGAATGCTCGGGACTCAACTTTAGACAGTGGGAATACGTTTCAAAATCACCTGGTACTTTAAACCTACTTCAAAGCGAATGGAGATTAATGGCACAAGTAAAACAACAAACTTACGTCCACTTCAGTCAAGTCGAAATGCTGTTGTTTTAATATATCAGTTAATCCATCCATGATTTGCTTTTCGTTAGCTCTGGTGCCTCTTAATCGCTTGATTTCACACATCCGCAACAACACGAGAATTGTGTCCACGTCAATCAATAGCGAAAGCGAGAGGAGTCCTCGGGCAGCGGATATTGATGCTTGATCGTCAGTGGTGATTGATATTACGCCTTTCTCGTCGGTTTGAATGAATTTGGGCATGATGTGTTTCAGCAAGCAGTCCTGTGGTGTGATATACAGGGTTCCATATTTGACCACAGTTCAACTTAAGGTAAGGGTAAAAACACGTTCAATAAGATATATCGCCAGAAAGTTAAACAGTCAAAAGCAAACATAATTTTTTTTACGTAATCGCATTTTTATTCATAATCGCTTTGTATTTTAGAGCGCATCAACCTTTTACGTTTAAGGTGGTGGGTATATTTTTTGTTCCATTGATCCTTTTGGACATTAATTTTTTGGGTTGGAAAACCTTGGACCAACCTTCAAATAGGTGTCGTCAAATTCCACCAGACACTTTGCTGCTGCAGTCTGAAGATCAGGAGAGTTTTGTACGAGCAGGAGCGCCGCCTGGTGGCTGAATTCCGCTTGTAATGTATCAGTGAAGGGGCTGCATAAAGAAAAAGCGATAAACTGAACCTAATTTTAAGGACCACGCTTTTTCGACACCAAGATCCCAAATGGTTAGCAAAGCCACTCGAAGCTCACTAGGTTGTCGGTTCTAACACCAAATACCAAATACGAAATCAATGTCACAAACACACACTCCTCTCAAAAAAATAATAAAAACTACAAGGTAGATCAACGGCGGACTCATTGTGCGCTTAACTCAGCCAAGCGGTTTCCCACCGATCCAGGATTACCAAAAACAAAAATACGATTATTACCTTGTTCCGTGAACCTCCTTGTACTCCTTGCAGGCTTGCAAAATCTTGGCCACGTACGAACAGATCTCACAACATATCTTCACACTGGTTCGTTTCATGACGTCAGCCACCAGCAGCAGCCCCTTCTCCAAGTTTGGCACGTTCAAGATGGTCGGGCACCAGCGCTCACGTGACAGTTGTGCAAGCAAGCGTGACAGGTGGTCTTTTGCGGCTGCTTGCTTCTTCACAGTGCGGGGCGATGGCATGCGCTCGCGGACGAGTCTTTGTTGTGGTTGGGATTCTGCATCTGTCAGCTGAAGAGAGATATTGAGATTTGCATGTTTGAAGAGGCCTTTGGAGTAGAGTTGGTTTTGTCGAATATGTGGCCTGTACGGGTTCGTCGTTTGTAACACAAACGCCATTACTGAAACCCAGTGGAATACGATATGTTGACCCGAATTAAAGCTACCAAGGTCAGAAAATTATGATCCACGGAACAGCAAAGAGGAAATATCCAATAAAAAAATTATCCACAAAACAACACTGAGGCAAGTAGCTCGACGGCGGACTCATTGTTGGAATAACACACTCATGAGTTGTTCCGGCTGCTGAATTAAAAATGAGACAAACTAGGCAAAAAAATTCCTTAACATGGATTTTGAATGTCCGTACAGGGTTGTTAAAGGTTGCGCGTGAATTTAAGACAGTAGTTAGCTTCAAAAATTTAAATTTTACCCTGTTTCTAATGATTTTAAAAAAAATTTTAAATTTAATTTAACTACTTTTCAATTTAATTTTGTACATTTTTGACTGGCGTCACGCTTCTGGATCTGCTTGAAGGGCTTTTGTCTTGAATAACGATGTTGAGCTTGCCCTCCTCCCGACGCCCGCGAAGATATTTCTTCAACTCCAGTTGACGATGATATCGGCTTCCTCCACCGATCTTGCCGCCTTCGTCTAAAGTTATACGCCCGTATTATTTAAGTTTTAGTGGGTTGGACCACCAAAAATTCATTTACACCTGCGGTCCTTTTTTTCCATATTACACATTTTAGACAAAATTTTAACGTTTCACAATTTACCAAAATGTAAATTCTCTTTTCTTGCTAGTTCTGGTAAACTTGTGCTATTTTCGCAAACACAGCGCTATTTTTGCTAACAGGATCAGCTAATTACACACCTTTAGATAGACTTAGAACCACTGGTTTAGACAAGGGTAAGACGTAAACCAGAGCTAAAACTTGTATTTCCACTCACACAACATAACGTCTTCCAGTTCCGCCAACTCTTCCTCGTCTGTCGTGCTTTCCACGTAGGTTAGGAAAGATGAAGTCATTTCTACAAAAAAACACAATTAGTTCAGATTTCGGTCTATTGAGCCTCAAAAGGCACAAAAACACTAATCTTTTCCAACCTGCCGTGAAAGCCAGAGAAAGTTGTTGCTGTATTCGTTGTAGCGTGTTAAAACGTGTCGGAGGAAGAGTCCATAATGGTGGATTCAATGGCTGGACCCGGTCCCGTACCACAGAGTTCGGAATGTACCCGTCCGGAGCAACAGGGTAGCGAGCCATTTTATCCGGGTCCAAGGTGGCAACTTTGATGAAAATTGAAATAAGTGACAGGCTTTTACGTATTTGGTAAAGTTACTCACTGAACTCTTTCGCATTGTCTACTGTTCTGATCACTGGTGCACCTTTTGGCATCAACCTGTCCTTGTCCACTTGGACCTCCTGCTTTCAGCAATAAAATACAAAAACCTCATGTATACCTCTGTAAAGAAGGTCTTTATTGATCTTTACAAGACGTCGCACATGAGTGACATTTTCTAAAATATACTGTTTTTGCCTTACGACAGTGATTCTCAAAGTGTGGTCCGCCATCCCCTCATAGGGGCCGCGAAAAGATGACTAACTAGGCACGCGTTTAGTAAATCGTCTGTTTTGAGACCGTGTTAGAATGGAATTCTGTTTGGTGGTTCTTCGGCTATAAACGTTTGAGAAACACTGCCTTGCGATTTACAAGAGATGTATAACATGCCCTTGCGCTTTCACTTTTTTTATTAATCCCCCATGATCTAATTTCCTCCGTCCGACCCCAGCTTGTGAAATGCTATTTGCTCTTTGACAACTCCAACAAGACCTTATGCTCCTTGCTTGCTCATCTATCACCTTATGGAGCTTTCTAGTATGTGCAAACTGTTATGCGTTTCCCAATACTTGCAACTTTTGCAATAGTAACTCTAACTTCAAAGCTCCAACGTTATCTCCGTTATGGTGATTAATATTATGTCGATATGACTTCTTTCACCACGCGAAATATACTCAACTTAACTTTCCTTGTCTCAGTTATCGATTAAGACACAGCTCTGAATATCTGTTTGAGAAAACCAACCTCTTCATCGATTTGTTCGACATTATCGTCTTCGTGTATTCTCTTTAGTTGTCTAATTTTCTTTCGTTTGGTTTGTACTGGCGATGTCCGTTCCTTCGCCTGTTTCTTTTGTGACTTGGCAACTTGAAAAGGCTCTAAAAATGTAGAGGACCTGCGGTTTAGGATTTGCATGGTGGAAAGAGGACGAGTTTGTGGCATATAAAGCATGTTGTTGGTATGAAGCATAAAATGCGGTAAACATGATTAAACACAGTCACAAAATATTTTCTCGGACCATTTACACTAGCAATTATTAAATAATAGTAACTCGGTGTTTTACGCAGATTCGAACAAGTTATTTGTTTGATTCGAACAAGGCAAACCTGTCCCCGTTACATTGCTGCGCCTTTAATTCTTTCCCTCACTAACAATGTTTACCCTGTACCTGAAACGCAAAGTGTTATAAAACTATCACCAATGCCTCTATCAAAAACACTAACCTTCATCCACAACATCATCTGAGAGGGTCAAAACACAGACTGTACCATCAGCGTTTCCATCTAACGGCATCGGTACTTCGGGCTCAAGTTCGGGCATACTGTGAGTTTTGACTGCTGTCAATAGGATTTCCAGGTAGTCCGTGGGCAGGTAACGAAATGATTCTATGCGTACGATGTGATTACGCAGCGCAACGAGCAGGTCTCTACCGCTGGCGAAGCACACAGACGGCACTGTATCACCAAGCATCAGTTCCCTTACCTGGAAAGATAAAAAAGGGAAAGTTAATGTTTTTTCGGCACAACAGTGCAAAGATTACCAAAACTGTGGAAAAGGTTATACGTTCTGTAAGTATTTCTGGGTGGCTCCAAAATATGACAAGTAACCCAAAGTATAATCTAATTAGTGGCCGACAATGTCTTAATTTGAATTTGGATCCTTACACAGCAGAATTTTGTATTGTAGGGATTAAATTTTTAAAACAGGACATTAAATTCGCAGAACAATATTTCAGCTACTATCTAAACAGCAATAAAAATATCCTGTCACATACCAATTGACCTTCGCAATCCCAGATTTTAATTATTCCATCTTTCGATGATGTGACGAACAACTTCAGTAAATGTGACTCATTGGCGCACAAGACACACATCTTATGGTGAAGCTCCGAATCAATTGTCAACTTATTAATGGAACTTAAAATAAAAGCATTGTGCTCAACCTTTATTTGAGCTGCAATACAAAAGCATGATAAAAATGCGGCCAATCAGAACACTTCAGGAGTTTTCTTTCCATAAGAAAGACCTTGGGAAGCGTGGAAGCTTTTCCAGTTTAACTTGAGCATTTCAACGTTTCCAGTGGTAAAGCCAAATGTAACGACATTGTTTGTAAGGGCCAGACAGCTTGGTTCTTCTGGCCATTTCACAAACCTCAGTTTGTGCAAAATCACCTTTAAAACAGTTCAAATAAAAGTGTACCTGATGCCCTCACATTCTAAGCGTTGTTTGCAAAACAGTGCTTTCATACAAAAAAAAATTTAAGAAAAAACTTGCTAAAGCTGCCCAAAGCTCAAAATGTAATAAATCTCTTCAATAGTTGATTAAGCAACATTAGAAGGTTCGAAATTGCAACTAATGTCATAGATAAACAAACTGGCAATATTAAAAAAACACATCTCACATCATAGATCAGCCCTGTTCCAGTTTCTGCTGCTGTTGCTTTCCATATGATCACTCTGCAGTCAGTTCCCCCTGACAGCAGCACATTTTTTACTGACTCCTTTTGCTTTGAGTTTTCAATAAGAAAGCTGCTTTCGAAGGGAACATGAAGCAGGTTCACACTACCACCATGAGCCTGACAATAAAAACATGTTGATGAAATATGTTAGGAAAACAAAATGAGAAAATAATTGAGAAACACAGAGCAAAACAAGATACCTTCATATTCTCCATTTTGAGAAATGGCCCCAACTCATTGACTGTACTTTTTCTTCTTCGTGTACTTCTTCGCCTGCCTCCAGCACCTTCGTATGAGCAAACATTATTGAACAAAAAGCTTGTACTAAACCTACTTAGCTTCTACCCGATTCCCTTTTTTTGCTTTCTGCTGCTTGTCCTCCATCATAAAGCTTTATATAACCACTCTCCAATCCAACAAATATTCCCTGTTGTCGCTTGTCTGAAAAAAATTTACAGCTTGAATTGTTCCAAAAACAGTTACTAAAAAGTTAGGATAAATCTATTTCCATTAAAAGAGAGCTTTTAACTGTTTTACAGCTGATCAAATGTGGAAAAACTTACCTAAATTTCCATCCTGTACGTAAAGTTCCATTGCTGCTACACACAGTACCTAAAATGGCACTTAAATGTTTGCAATTTGGTAACAAGCTGCATTATGAATTCAAAATGTGTGGCAATAAAATTTCGTACAACATTGTTAATGCTTACCTGATGTCGTCTTTCTGGTTTTGCAACATTTCCAATTTGGCCAGGGTTCACTGAACAATCGAAATCAATTAGTGTTCCATTGCTCAAAACAACATAATAACCTCGACCGCTCATCTCTAGCTCAATATCAACCGAGGGCTTGTTCATTTCTGGCATTGGATAAATAATGTTGAGGACTGAACCAGAGATTGGAGACACACCCAGTATACTGTGATCATCTAGCACACAAACTAAACGGAAATCTATTATGGTGTTATCTGTTTGGATCATATGAATGCTGTTCCTTTTTGATAATTCCTGGGCAGTTTCAATGGCTGGTGCATGATCAAGTACTTGTGGAACATGTTGGATAGACTCCGAAACACCAGAAAATTTTACTTTTTCTGGAACATGTATGGCTATGGAACCAGGTTCAAACAGTGGAGGTACTGTTCTTCGAATGCTGCAAAGCTTAAAGGATTCAACAGGAGAACTGACAGTAGCAAACACATTGTACAAGATGTTAATGTCAAAGATACGGACAACACTTTCTGAATGATAAAAAGCCCTATGGGCTCCTCCAATTTGAAACAAAGCAATTTTTTCAGCAAGCATGTTTTCATTGGCCAGTTCGAAAGTGTCCAATCTCCACATTCGTAGACAGCCACTTGTCTGTGACCATGAAATTAGAATTGGCTGCTGTGGTAGACTCATTACCCCGGTAATGCCATCACGATGTGCAGAAAATGTGTGAATTAAGGCTTCAGCAGCTATAAATGTTCATAATGTAAGAATGTTAAAAAGTAATTTAACATGGAAATCATAGCAGTGCTAGAAAGTTAAAGTCGAATGCTACAGAGTTATTATCAAATATGCCAGATGAAATTACCTTTTACATCCTAACCCAACCACTTGCACATAATGATTGTAGTCTTGCTTAAATACTTAGTTTTAACAAAGGTGTATAAAATTGAAATAAAACAAACCTGTGCACTAAAAGAGCAAAGAATAACATTACCTGTGTGATAAACATGTACTGTTCCATCCCTTGCAGCAGTAATAAAATAGGAATACGGCTGATAAAATGTGCAGTAGGTCAGTGAGGCATCATGCGAGTTATGAATTAGACCTATTTGCCACTGGGTTCTCATGCTGAGAATATATACAGTCAGGTCAGTGAGTACCAGAAGTGCATTGGTAGATTTGTCATAGGATAGCCTTTTTACCCACTCTCCTGTTTCTGAAAAATGGTGTAGGTTGGGTGGACTGGTAAATTTTGCAGAAAGTTCCAGTAAAAAGAGTTCAATTCTAGGTCGTTTTTCTCACAACGAACAGTTTATATCTTTTGGCACATCTTTAGGCCTTTCACTCAGTTTCCAGTAGGGGATCTATAATCATAAACTTAACCATGGGTTCATTATTCATCATTTCAACATGAAAAAGAAGAATATTGATATTATAATTTTTACTAATGGGGGCAGTTTGTCATTAGTACAGTTTAAAACTGTGGGTATTCGTACAAAAGGATATTTAGAGTATTTTGCTGTTATTTTTTTACTGTTTTACTGTAAACTTACCAAATACATCACATCGCAAAGGTGGCTCTTTTGGTTCAACAGGGACTCCAAATTCTATCATTTTAACCTTCCATGACATCACATAAGCTTGACCTCCTGTTATTAGTTCATCCAACTCATCAATATACAACATGCACAGAACTGTGTTGTGAATAGTAAGTCTTGTTTTTTCTTCCAATGTGGTACCGCTGTAGCCTCGAATTGTCAAATCATCACAATAACCTGAAAACATTTTTTGGGGGATGAACCTAGGTTGGTATCAGGTTTGTCCACCGACTTTGTACATTCCAGCTTGCATCCTTTGGACTAAATATGTAAAATACGTGATAGGTGCAGTAGGCTCTTAGAGGATTATAAGTGTTTCAAGAAAGGATTTCTTGAAAGCTACATCTAACCAAAGGTTTAATGGTGCCCAGTGGACAGCATACAAAAAATAAGCATTTACCAAATATATGGGGTAAATATTCCATAACCATAAGTATTTTGACAGGGTGGACTTGTTGTGTTAGATAGGATATTTAAAACGTATAAATTGGTTCACCAGTTATTTCTTACCAAGAAATGCGTGCTGTGGTTGTATCCATATCAAATGTTTTAAACACTGCCTTATGGTAACCTTCTTCAATATTCTGCTCGATCCTTGCTTGGGGCTGTACTTCCACTCCACGAGTTTGCTCTCACCCGTATTAGCAGACATGTAATTCATCACATAATACTCGACACTGTCCTTCTGGTCCGCATGGTAGGTTACACTAAACAGGGGGCTTGGGTACTGCGAAATGGTGTGCTTTAGTTGAAGACCTGATTCCAGGCATAGTTCACTGTCGTTTGCACAATAGATTCCATTAGCCAGGGTCTCCTCTATGTCGCATTTAGTCTCCTCCCAGGATTTATAATGTTTCTTTTTCTTCATTGTCGAATACCTGTGTTGCTGGATGTAACGCACTAAGGGGTAATTGCGTGACAGCTATTTGCATTGACAGCTTTTTTTTGCAAAACAACAACAATAAAAGTGACGTAACAATGCAGACAACATTTTGCCACCACTTTTTCTTTTACGGTAAATTCCCCTATTTAGTTACTTTGGCAGATAAAAAATATAATTGCATGTCTAGTTGTCCATAAAAAATGTAAAAAAAATTGTGAAGGTTGTTCAAAAATTTATGCATTTAAGATTTATCAGACACATTGAAGTAAAATATCACATGTCATCTTCGTCTTAACACTGGAATAAATGGTACGGTAAAAACACTTTATTTAGTGATTGGCAACAATTTTAGATTTGGGCAGTTTAGTAAAATAACCTTAAAACAGGTTTTACATTTATAAATTGTATTAAATTGAAAAATAATTTAATACGCATGACTAATTTGACCTTTGCCCCCAATGTTGTTTTCATGCGGATGGGCCGAGGCAGTTTCAAGTCAAGTTGCAATATTTTCAACAGGTTTTATGTTGCGAATTAAATGTCTGTCTATTCGTGGGTAAAACGTCGTGAAATAGGGCACAGATCTGTGAGGAACGTTGACGACACGTTGTCCATTCAACGC
This sequence comes from Phallusia fumigata, assembly GCA_008931825.1. Classification (NCBI taxonomy): domain Eukaryota; kingdom Metazoa; phylum Chordata; class Ascidiacea; order Phlebobranchia; family Ascidiidae; genus Phallusia; species Phallusia fumigata. Next base: position 12,621 of record QXVZ01029605.1, read on the forward strand.
CAGATTTGGAGAACTTTATACAGAAAAAATGGAGAAATTGGAGGAAAATCTGATGTTGGTTATTGCGGAATTTTCGGGTTGAAGTATTCCCCTGATGGGTGAGGAATTTAATTTATTTTGCATGACATTACCATGAGCAAAGGCATGAAGTGATGCTATGTAAAGTTGTAAACTATTACTTATATTTTCTATTTGTGGTTCAAAAGATTTTTGTGTGTGTTATATTCCAATGTAAATTAATGAAGTAAAGTATGTGAGTTAGTGAGAAGTAAAGAGTGTACATATTTCACTATTCGTCATTTTTATGTTAAATAAATACATAAGCCAATGCAACAGATTAAAACATTTCAGAAAATATGACAGCAGTGTTGTTACAACTGTAAAGATGTTAGTATATTACATTGGCTGGTGTTCTGTATTGTCTAAGTTATGTGTAACAAAATTTTGTACAGTACTCCTGCCTTCACCTAATTGTTGAAGGCCGATTATTAATTTAATGCGTACCAAACCACCTTTGCACACTGCAGAGTTTCCAATCAGCAATGGAATTCTCCCCCTTTTGCAGGAGTTTGTTGGTAGCAGCATGTGAAAATGACGCCATTGTGGTGATTGACCCNTGAAGTATTCCCCTGATGGGTGAGGAATTTGATTTATTTTGCATTACATTACCATGAGCAAAGGCATAAAGTGATGCTACGTAAAGTTGTAAACTATTACTTATATTTTCTATTTGTGGTTCAAAAGATTTTTGTGTGTGTTATATTCCAACGTAAATTAATGAAGTAAAGTATGTGAGTTGTTGACATATTTCACTATTCGTCATTTTTATATTAAATAAATACATAAGCCAATGCAACAGATTAAAACATTTCAGAAAATATGACAGCAGTGTTGTTACAACTGTGAAGATGTTAGTATATTACATTGGCTGGAGTTCTGTATTGCATAAGTTATGTGTAACAAAATTTTGTACAGTACTCCTGCCTTTACCTAATTGTTGAAGGCCAATCATTAATTTAATGCGTACCAAACCACCATTGCATGCTGCAGAGTTTCCGATCAGCAATAAAGTTGCAGGTTCCCTTTTGCAGGAGTTTGTTGGTAGCAGCGTGTGAAAATGACGCCATTGTGGTGATTGACCCACTGACAAGTAAGATTATTAAGAAGCAGGAACATGTTCATACTAAACGGTGCAACACCATCACATTTATTGACAACCGATTATTTTCCACCTGTTCCGATGATTCGAACATATCGGTTTGGGACATACGTAATTTAAAAGAGGTACAGTACACATATTTTCTAAATTTGTGTGCCGAAAAAACGTACTTGCATAAATTGTGTTTGTTTTAGAAAGTCCACCATCTTAAAGGTCATACTAATTGGGTAAAAAATGTTGAGTTCCACAAGCCTACAAAATCGCTAATTTCTTCAAGTTTTGATGATCAGATCTTATTATGGGATATTAACAAGTTGGTGGATGTTTTTGTTGATAAAATGTGCAGTGAACTTAATATAGTTTTGATTTGTGAGGTTAAAAAAATGCAGGTATCTAACTTTTAGTGCAGAACTGTTATGACCTCAAACATCATGTGCTTCTCTCATATCATTTCACTCTTTTTAACATTGAAAACTGACAAAGTTGTGTTTATAAGTTTTGCTTGTCGTAATGATCCAAAGTGAAATATCTGCTATAATAATATTTTTCTAATTTCCAGTTTGTAACAAATTTAATAGGTGTTAATTTGTCTCAACTTGTTTTCTATTTACAAGTCCTTGTCCTGATGGAAAGTTTGAACCCCGACTACTCTTAAAGTGCTCCAATCTGTTGAGAATGCGAATATCACCAGATGGCTGCAGCATGTACCTCAGTTCAATTCAAACTGCAGATCTTATTGCCATTCATAATCTCGATGTAAGAGCAATTGTGTCATCTGTGTAGTGTTTTATTTCTCATTGCAACGGCACGACGGCACAGCACACACATGTAACTTGAAATGACCTCCAAGATGACCATGCACAAATGGGCTACGTACAAATGATCACTCATGCATAAAGTTATGTCATAAATGTACTACAAGTACTAAAGCCTATTTATGTTATATATTAACTTTACCAGTGGTGCAGGTGTTCTTTTTACTATGATGTGTTTTTAATGTGGTGGGTTCATTTTTAACAACTTTTTTCAGCTTGAAACTATCAGACAGGACTTGCGTGACATTCGGTGCAATGGTCAGTATGGAGACCACTCGGTTGTGTTTAATAATCAGGAAATCAAAGTGGATCGTTCAGACAAGTTGGAAACTCAATCTAAACCAGTGACGAAGTAGAAAACATTTTGTATTATACACAGTTCACCAAATTTTCAAGTCAATTTCCTTTTTAGGCAAAATCATCTGGAACTTTACTATGGTTACAATGCTGATGAAAAGGGTCAATGCACTGTCTTCTGTCAATCTATTGATGTTCATCCAGAAAATATGTCTATTGCTTTGAGATATGATCGCCTATCATCGAATGATGCAAAGGTATACATAAACTTTGCATTTGAAATGCACACCAAACCATGTTTAAACACAAATTAAATCATTGAAAACACTACATATACAACAATAATATCAACATTTTAAGTTCATTAACATTGTGTTGATGATGACTAAAAACAAATCACTTTTGTGGATGCGATGTGTTTACCAACATTTAGTTGCCGACTATATTTCTGCAGTATACATCAGTTCACAATACTTGGTCATTTTACAATGGTCATCAACAAGGCAACAACAACTGGTCATCTGACAGTATTCATGATGAACACTACTTGCCAATGCCTAGGGGTCTAGCGACAAACTTTGCCAAAGAAGACGGGACTGAAAATGTGAACTATATTCAAGAAATTTGTTACTCCCCTTGCGGAAGACTAATTGCCTCACCATTCGGATATGGAATCCGCGTCATGGCATTGGACAGCTCCATTTCAGACTATAGAAGTCATATATCTTCCAGAATATCAGAACGACATCAGTGGGATGACGGTGGTGACAAAGTGCTACCTTCGTATGTAGACATTGAAGCCCAGCAGTTACATGATGTGGCGTACTGTTTCGGTCACAAAAGCATCGTACTTTCAACATGTTTCTCACCAACGCACATGCAAGTTGCCAGTGGGTCTAAAAATGGACAGATTATAATTCATGAAACTGTGTTATAACCCTGCATTGTTTGTGGTGGTGTTTTGTTTGGTTGTTTCTTTTGTTCTTTGTCTGTCGCATATTTATACTGGAAAAATCTTTGTTGCCATAAACACCTGTTTTACAAAAATCCTACAATTTTCCCTATTTTATTCTTTTATTTAGGATGCATAGAACTAGGCACTGTGATTTCAATAATGTGGCAGTTGCTTGATTCTCGTCCAATCACTGGGGATATTAAAGTATTCCACGATGCTGTAAATGTTTGGATTGAAAGACCCAATGTGTGTAGCAAGATACACACTTGTTCAGCAATAAATGCAAACAATGAGCAATCAACAAAATACCTGACTAGTAGAGCAGTTCAGTTGGACAAGCAATGTCAAAGCTGCCAAAGAAATATAGAAACACGTGTAGATGGCTTAGTTTACAAAACTCGTAAACTAGTACCAAAGCAGCCAGATATGTATAGCCCAAGTCAGGAAACCATAGCAATTGGTGAATTCTTTTTTATTTTTTCTCCTGTACAAACCCTGGAATGTATTCATACCGAAATGAAACCAACATATCTTATACTCTACCATTACTGTGAAAAACAGCAAGGTTCTTACATTTTGGTATACCTACTGCAACCTAGAACACTTGATTGGACAATTGTTGAACCTCCGAAAGGTGAAAGGCATCTGAAAGACTGTTTTGTGACTGGAGACTGGTTAAAATCTGTATTGGTGCCCACGCTGGTAAAATGGTGCAACAACCACCAAACAAACACTTCAACATTGCCTCCGTCGCACTCACTTATTAACCAAGAGAGGTACTCTATTTTGTACAACGAACTGAAGAAAAAGTATGGGTTGCATCTTGCCAAGGTATTTTGATGTCAGAAATGTGGTGACGCAATCACATTGTAACAGTTATAAAAGAAAAAACAGCTTTGCAATTATGTTAATTAGGTTTAATTTTTTAAATATCCCACTTCTTTTGTTTTTACCTTGTTAAAGTTTATTGTGTTTAGATTTGGCCTGAGGTAACAGATCCACAGAAATTTGTTTACGAAGACGTTGCAATTGCAACATACCTGATAGTAGTTTGGGAGAAGGAACGTGAGCAACTCGGAACAAGTAAACTACAGTCTTTTATTGATCTTGGCTGTGGAAATGGGTTGTTGGTACACATCCTAAGCTCTGAAGGCGTAAGTAAATCAATATGATCATTTTATTTGTTTAGTGTTAGGGGTGTTAAATATTAGCATGATATATCTGAAAAAAATATCAATTCAAAACATGTCAAGAACAAATGCTTTTATTCTATTGTTTGTGTTATGGTATGAAACAAACGTTGCAAGTTTAGCTTGTTTTTAACTTGTCAGTATCCCGGGAAAGGGGTTGACATCAAACGAAGGAAAATCTGGGATATTTATGGAGAAACAACATGTCTTAAGGAAATAACAGTCACACCCAATGATCTGGGGCTTGTGGCAGGGTATGATTGGATTTTAGGAAACCACTCTGATGAACTTACACCATGGATACCGATAATGGCTGCAAGGTGAATGTTTGATGATTTAATAGCTTTAATATTGGTATTTTGCCCTGTGAGTGTTACACTCGATTTGCTCTGTAAGTGTTTCCCTGATCAAACAGTGTGGCAGACATAACTCACACTAGTGACATGTGATAGGTTCATGCACTCAAATGGAAGTGCAAATAAAGCAGTCAGCGCAGAGGACATAAGCAGGATTAGTTTCAACAGTTTAGTTGTGTAAATTTGCATTTAATGTGATTCAAGTGTTTCTGTACATTTGTAAGCACAGATCAATGAAACTTTTACTGGTTAAAATGGTTTTTCTTAAATTAACACATAGCAAAAATGTTTATAGTTCAAATTGTACAGAATTGATCAAACCACACAAATTTTGTTTCAGGAGTGGTTACCATACACGCTACTGGGTCCTTCCATGTTGTTTCTTTGACTTGTACAGCAAATTTGAAAGAAGGCAATCTACAAAAGGCCAATACCACGACTATCTTGACTATGTTGAGCAAGTGGCAAAGATTTGTGGATTTGATATTGGGGTTGATGTGATGAGAATTCCTTCAACAAAAAGGGTATTTGTCTTTATTTGTAATTTTGTGGATGGGTATTGGCTGTAAAAAATGGTAACCAAAATATGGACTTTTTGTGGTTTTGTTGGCGATTTTTTTTGGAAAATTATGATTTGATCTACCAACTAAATATATCTTAAGCTTGAAATAAGAGATCTAAGTTTTTGCAAAAAAGCTGTAAGAGGTTAAGGTAGGGCAAGATCCAACAATATCACAAATGCTGGTTTATGGCGTTAGTTACAACCACTGCAGTCACATGTAAAACGTCTTGTTTACAAATCCAGGTATGTCACCTTGGAATGAGGAGATCATACCAGAAATCAGATCAGCAAACAAAGCTCCAAAATATCAGCAGCTTTGTGGAATCTTGTAAAAGTCATTGCCACAATCAGTTGTTTACTGCTCGACCAAAAGATCAAGAAGTACGAAACTGCACAAAACTGGATAGAAATATTCAAAATGATATTATCAGCAGGTTGGCAAAGCATTTGCTGCAAACTGTCAATTTGAGAGAGAAGCCTTCAGGTAAATGTGGGCAAATTTTTTCTGATTACGATAGTTAGGTGACTTCTCAAACTATGGGTAGTTAGTAGTTACCACTGCCATGAATGGTTTAGAGTTGTTTTTCCACTGTTAGTTACTACCAGATATGATAGTGCATTTTGATTACAAAGTAGGCTGACTTGATTGATGTTTATTCCACACAACTAAACAGCAAAATGACAGTTTTTTGTAATTGTCATGGGTGCTGTGATTCAAAAGTCTCAGCAGAAGGGTGCAGCCAAACAAAAAAGGTTGGGAAAGTACTCGTTTAGACAATAGTGTGTATTGTTTAAAAAGGTGGTCACTGGAATTGTGGTGGAAGTTTGGAATTGAGTGAAGCCATTGAGTTGCTTGACTTTTCCTCAAAAGACTTGATGAAGCATGAATGTGGCGGTTTGCAAACACTTTTGAGAAATCATCATCAGGTGTTTATTACTTGTGTTGTTTGTTAGTTTTTATCTTTATGCATGGAACAATGCCCTATTGTGTTATGCTAATAATGATATCTTTGTGGAGCTGCCAGCCTTCTTGTAAAACCCTAAATATTTTGACTTTTTTGCAAAATACTGCTATCTAAAAACCTATTGCGCACTATTACTCTAAACACAATGTTTGTCGTTATCCGCAAATGTATTCAGCCAATTCAATTTTCTTATATTTTTAGATATTTCATGTAAAAAAAGGGCGAGTTTCGTTGAGAGACTGGAGTGATTTGCACCAAACAGGACATCGGAAAAAAGGAAAACCCTCAGAGCAAATTTTTGTCAAAACTAAGATGTGTTGGTTTCACACAAACCACCCTGATGGCTGCCCTCGGTCTACTGAAATGTGTACGTTTGCACATGGACATGAAGACAAGCGACAGAATCTTAAATAGATTTATTTTTGTGATTGTGATAAAATGGCCACAGATGTTAGGCAATAAATGGGAGCAAAGTAGGGAGCAACGATTGTCAAAAAAGTTCAAATAGGTAAATGACGAATCAAAATTAGAACTAACATTTCAATAATAGGAGTAAACCTTGATTCAGAATGGATTGATTTGGGTGAAAAATTGTGGCAGGGTTAGTTGGGGTAAGTGCGTTGTTTCAAATTTTTCTGGCTACACAATTCAAAACAAAAATGGAAAGAAGTGCATATCAAGGTAAACGATGATACCTACAGTAACATGCTAAAAACAACAACGAAAATAGTGATTTTTATAACAGGCGAAACTGAATAAAGGCCGCAATATACGCAAGGAATGGTAAATAAAATGCATCGTCATGCGCCAAAGTGCATTGAAACCTGAATCAGTCTTAGTCATTGGCTGTCAAATTGTCCAATTTGGGTTTAGAAAAAACTGCTCGCACTTGTGAGATGTGTCCTGCGACTGTCGTTTCTTCTCATACTGCCTGCTGACAACCTCAGCTTCTGTACAGCAGTAGATACGATCTGATACTGCGGTGGCGAATCGCTCTGGCCAAATGCCGAAGACAGCCCAGATCCTGGCGTGAACCGTCTGCTGCGTGACGGGCTGCCCGATTTGTTCAGTCGACGAGGCTCGGAATTTGCAGTGCGCAGGTCTCTGCCCCAAGGTGTAGATATCCATGATGAAGAAGTGGTAAGTTTGCTTGTGGAAGTGTCAACGCGCTTGCCTCCTCTCGATCGTTGGCGGCTCGTGGGGGAACTTGCCGCTGTCGTTAAGCGGACGTTAAGAACCGCAAGTACTTTTGAGGCCTCCCTGTGTCGAATTCCATAAAATAAATTAGTTTTGTTGTTTGTTTTCAAGTTATGTTGTTTACTGTCATCCTGCATCAACACTAAAACACATTCAAAACGTACGAGTTAGGTCTATGGTAGTCAGTATCTGTTGCAATGACTTCGGCCAGGGACTTAAGTGACTCAAGTCCTAGTTTTCTACAGACTCGAGTTACCACAAATGTTTTGATTTTTTTGTCACACACAGACCTGGCAAGGGGTCCTCCGCCTTTTTCTCTTTCCCTGAGGGCTCGGACCACTCTGATGTCTGTAATGCCCAGTGCATGGAACATTCGAATAATCTGTGCCAAAAAAACATGTTAAAGACGCTTAAAGTTCGACCAAGCGAGCTTTCTTAGCTTTTTTTAAATGCTGAATTTTCCCAGAAAATGAATAAAATGAGTTACATGGGTTTGATCGGTCCCACAAAAGCATTTTAGAAATTCCAAACGGTTCCAATCCAACACACAGAAAGGTCAACAATTCACTCATAACAAAACCAACCTAATTGTTTTGTAGCAGAAAGTAGTGCCGGAAAAACTGACATAAAATGTAAAATACCACCAAAGTAACGTGTAACAAACCTGCAAGCGAACGTAATCGCTGGAATCGAGGCCGAGCATTTCAACCAGAGATCGAAGAGTTTTGTCGCTTCTGATTCCAGCTGCAGACATCGACATTACCGCGTGGGACCTGACCTCGGCGTTTGGGCTGTTGATTCGCTCGTCAAGCGCCTCCAGTAACCTTGGTTGTTACCAACGAAAACAAGCAATTAGATAGGCAGTTTTTGCGCTCGCAACGATTTCGCTTTATTGCTCTGAAGAAGCCCATCGTTCTGGTGGGCGAAACAGCAAAAATTACAAGGTATTTAACTAAAAATAACTAGTACTTTTTGTTAGGTTTTACACTGGTTGAACGACAAACAGTCTTGTTAAGTATGAAACCCAGTGGACAAAACGTTTGTTCAGTATTTTCTAGATAGGCAGTTGCCAACTAAAAAAAACTGCATTTTATGATCGTATAACGTTATCAATGTTAGGGACACTATACTCGGATATGTTCAATAGTTTTATAGTTTTCAGGGTGACTTGTGCTAACAAACTACAAAACTAGTTTTGTTAAACATTTTGGCACGTATATTTTACTATCGTCAGAGCCCGGCTGCTCATTAAAAAATTTAAAATTTGTCTCGGCGTTGAGCATACCGATAGATGACGCAGAGCACCCTATGCTTTGTTTGTGTTTTTCCCTACGGCAGATATATATAAAAATATATATATATGTATACGGCATTTAAATGAAATATAATGTTAAGTATACCTTTGTCTCATTCCAAGCGAAGTGAAGGCTTGCGATACTCCGATACGGACATCCCGCTTTGCGTCATCCCATATCTTCGCGTCGAGAATCGAAAACAGTTCGTCTTCGCTCATGATGCGGAAGATCTGAGACGGAAACAACGCGTTTTTGAAGTGCATTGATCTGTTTTCAACTTATGTTTGCCGGGCCATATAAAACACAGATGATACTGAAGTGTCAGTTTCTACAACCAAAAGCTAAAATAGCCAAGTTTTGGGACTCAAAAACAAGCGTAGGTTTTCCCTCATGCTTAAGTACTACATATCCGTTTTAAAATGTTCCTCGGTGAACGTTGTCAATGCCTTTCTTTATTCAGTAAAAAAAGTGGATACATGACAAGCAAATCGTGAAGTGTCCCTCATTTTTTGACAAACAAAGCATGCCGATTTCAGGAACTATTGGGGCCATTATGTTTTAAATAAGAATACAATAAACCCTTAATCCATGATGATTACTAAGGTTATTATTTACCCGAGTTGGGCCAAGATATCCTAACAATAAAGCTGCTGCCAGTCGATCCTGCCACTTAATAGCTTTGTTCATCTGCAAGATAACAGCTTTCAACATTGGCTCATCGCAGTGGTTTAATCTTCTTACAAGCACTTCCAAAGCCTGGGCGCTCCAACTCCATTTCTTGGTTGTCTGTGTTGAAATTAGAAACGCATTTATACCTGGTTTTAATGCTCTACTCCACAGGGATGACAACAGGTCACTTTTAGTTGAGTAGATTTAAATATTGTCTACGCAGTCCCTACAAAAAGTTGTCCAAGAGGTTTGTGCGACTGCCTTGTGCTTGCATGGTTGTGGGCTCTAATAATAAATCGGTCTGAGCAAGAAAATTAAGTAAAAAAGTAAAATTCGCGGTGTTGACCCAAACTAAAGTCATCAATATCCAAAAATCGAAAAAGTTAAATAAAAATTTATACAGCGGTAACGCAGGTAACTCGATGGAGGACTTATTGTCAGCACACGGCGTTTTTCGCCCATTGAGGTTAAAAATAGAGCAAGAAAGGAACTTTAAATATTGGATAAATTAATGTTGTTTTGTGTTAGTTAATTTATGTAATGTAGCAGTGTGCACCAAAAAGCACCGTTTTAAAAATGTTAAAAAGTTTAAACTTATGACCTAAACAGTTTCTTTGCAATGACATTGACACATTATCTACAACCCCACCTGAACAACGTGAAGCAATTTTTTTGTTGTGATAATAGCAGATGTCTCATCATAAATCCCACACAACACACCAAGGCATATCGCTGCCTGAAATGAAACTTCCTCATCCACCCTGAGATTCTGTACCATACCTTGAAGAGTCTGGAAAACATTTTTTAATTTTGTAGACTGGATACAGTTTTGCTGTAGACAAACATTGATCTTGGGTGTGCTATGTATTAATTACCAAGCATGGTAAAAGGTCAGGAAACCACATCAACTGGCAGCCCTGATTGCACAAATAAATCAAAAGTGCCCTTCCAAGTTTTTAGAGATAGACTGACATAATTTTCTTTTAAAGCAGCATTTGGTATCAGCAAGCATGTATTTTGTGAAGTCTCTATAGCGGATTCATCCCCCTTAATTACACATTGAGTCTGATTCTTCTTAACTGGTGATTCTATGTGAGTCGGGTCTTTGCACTAGTAGGACTTTAGTCAAGCCCACGTCATTTTGACAAACAAATCACAATATATGTCTTTTTGTTATATGAGTCAATTTAGTGTTTTACCGTATGCTCAATGCAATTAAAATTAATTCAGGTTATTTAACTGAATGCAAAAATTAAATTTGGTAAAAAGTTGTCTCCAACTATATCATCCCCCTACCTCAATCAAACTTTTTAATTCAGGAAGTTCGTCTATTTGTAAATGCATCGTGGTCGCTCCTTCACTACATGACAAATGCTCAAGCACATCCAAGCAAACATCTCTTTCTCCTTTTACTAAGTGTTTGTTTAACTCTTCAACACCAATTCCATACCACTCACCTAAAAAGCAAAAAGAATTAAAATTAAATATGTTTGAATATTATGCAGCATTTCTTTTTTTAGATTTATAGAAAAACTGCCGATGCTGCTCAAGATTGAATTATTTCATTGTGCATTGAAACACATGTGTTTAAATGAGGGCAAGAAACCATGTTTTAATTCGATAAGCTTTTCAATAAATTCGATAAGCAAAATAACTTATTTTTTACCCAAATTCACAA
>QXVZ01029606.1:0-25604 GCA_008931825.1 Phallusia fumigata
CATTAAATCTATTGTTAGCACCAACCACAGATGGACATTTTTTCCTGGTGTTTGTTTTAGGGTCTACAATACCCTAAACCACAGGTTCACAGCCTTTTTCATTTTGTTGCATCATTTTACTGCGAATTTTGTATCTCCATAGCTATAACGACATACATTGCACTTCCATAAAGAACAAGAGTTAAAATATTACGTTCTGGGGGCCTGTAAGTTAACTGATGCAACGGAACATAGTTAGTGTAAAAACAAAGCTATTTAAGCCATTTTCAGAAGTACAGTAAAGTGTTGATAACTTTTACAGTAGGCTAATGTGAGTTGGTAAAGATCGGCATTTGGGAGTCACTGCACAAACCAACACAAAACCAACTTACGTTTCATAGCTTCCACCTGAGAAGTATTGATACACAGCAGAGAGACAAACTGCAATCAAATTGTTGAGTATCCTTGGGTGGGGGCACTGGCTAAGCGGGCCGTGCATCGTTTGGATAAATGCTCTGACTGCATCTAAGCCATTGTTTTGACTGTTGAGAGCTTGTATGTACTCCATGATGAATGTACGAAGCCAGGTAGATTTTCCGAAATCCTGAAAACGGAATTTGCTGTTTGGTGATGAATTGCTTGGAAAATGTTGCAAACTGTATTTTTTGGATATATTTAGGAAACTTTTCATTGCAAATTAGCTTAAAATTTTTAAAAGCAGCTCTTTGAATTTTCGGGAAATGTTGCTATATTTGAAACTATATTTGATGCATTTACTCTAACTTCTCATTAAAAATTCAGCAAAAAAGGGGCATTAAATTTTTTGAATGGTTACAAATAATGAACACTGCATGCAACATACAAGAAAACCTGCTTTTGGCCTATAAAATCATGTAACGAGCACTATTATTGCCTGTCAGAAGCTCGTTAAAAAACCTGCTTTACGTGTTCAACGGCATGGATGACACAAGCCTACTAAAACATTCCAAAAATAGTTAAATAACTCACCACTGTGTGTTTAAGTATCTGCTGCACAATCGGGGTAAACATATTTACGACGACAGTTGATCGTGGCGATTGACGGCAGTGCTATTAATAAAAAGAGGAAAGTTTGAAAACCTATTTAAGGGGTCATACTGAAAAGTTGTTGTCAAAATGCTTTGGTCAAAAAAGAAACGTAGATTAAGATGAATTTTTTACTTTAATGATAATGTTGGAAATTCAGAACTGTTTGCAAGTAAAAAACTTAATTTATCATGTTTTAAGGACAAACTATTTTTTTAATTTTTCTACCTGCAAAATATGACAGGATTTTAACACAAAGGTTCAACATGGCAATGTATACGTTCTTTTGCAAACTTTTGCACTTTTGTACTCCAGGTAACAATAAAACAGCAAATTGGCTTGAAAAATGTGATGCACAATAAAATTTTTAACCTATTAATAATGGATATGTAATATTTTATGTAAATTAAATGTTGCACAATTTCTAAAACAAACCATTTTCACCAGTGAATAAGTTTTGAAATAAGCACAACGAACTAGCGGTGCATATTTTACGGCATTGCAATAGCATTCGTTCAGTGCGAAAATGCAGACTGCCTGTCATCACACAGATCATCACATCCATGTTTAAATCATGATGCAGCTATTTTAGGCGCAGCATGTGCGTAGTAGAGAGGAAGTATTAAACGTTTTGACGATCACACAGGGCACAGTTCCTTGGTAACCAGATTCGAATGATGCGATTTTTGGCACTGATTGTGCGCACTGGTTTAAATAATGTGTTTGTTTGGTGGTAGGTGTTTTTTTGGATGGAAATATTAATAGCATGCAGACAAATGGCTAAGCAGAGATCAAAAATGGTTTTGGAGAAAAAGAACACCTGTTTTAAGTCCTTTAAGTCTCAAATTCCGCAACGAGCCCAAAAAATTTTCTGTCATGTGTTAGGGGTTCTGTATATTATTATTTTCACAATTATGGTTGTCATCATCAGTGATTATCAAAATGTTTGCAATACAATATGTTTTAATTAAACTACCCCTTAATTTTGCTTCCATAAAGTAGCGCCAAAAATTTCGATGCTTTCCAGTCTAGCCAAAGTCTGAACAAAAGATCCNGCAGACAAATGGCTAAGCAGAGATCAAAAACGGTTTTGGAGAAAAACAACACCTGTTTTAAGTCTTTACAAATTCCGCAACGAGCCCAAAAAACGTTTTGTCATGTGTTAGGGGTTCTATTATTATTTTCACAATTATGGTAGTCATTATCAGTGATTATCGAAATGTTTGCAATACAATATGTTTTAATTAAACTACCCCTAATTTTGCTTCCATAAAGTAGCACCAAAAATTTCGATGCTTTCCAGTCTAGCCAAAGTCTGAACAAAAGATCCAATTACTCAATCAAGGAAAGTTAAACTTTAATTGTGCTGGCCGTACGCCAACTGCAAAACAATGGTCTCTGGAGGTTGAAAAATTATCGGGACAATAAGTTGCTTGGCCAACTCATATCCGTTTAAAGCCCGAATTTAGACACAATAATGGTGATGCATAGCATGAATGGAGAGGCTGCAGAAACTGCAAGGAAGTGGATGAGAAATAATAGACCTAAGGTACCTAAGTAGACATTTACGTCAGAGAAAAAATGTTTGCTTGTTCCTTGCGGCTATGGTTCTCAAACTGTACAACATGATGCCCTGGCACATCATTTTAATTTTCCAAGGGCACAGGGCATTTTCCATCCATTTTTTGTATCAAATAAAACAACTTCATAATAATAAGTGTCTTTTTTGAATTCTTATTACTGGTGCATCAAAAGTCCAACCAACTTTTTCAAGTGCGTCGCACCAAAAAACATTTTTGGTAAGCACTGCCGCCCCCTACAAATCCCCGATTTATTCTCCAACGACCTCTTAAAGGGAATGGAGGTACCCAAGTTCAGAACCAATGGTCTAGCCTTTTTACGACAATAACTTTGGATAAGCTTATGTTCATAGCTAAGTTTAAGTCCTCAAGATCAGTAAATAGTTACATGTTTACACTTGTGGCCGCAATGACTTCAGTCAAGTCAAAGCTTTTATTNTCGGAATAGTAGAAAAGTAGGGACGCAAGTTGACGTGACCATTTCGAGTGGACAATACATTTTAGAACTATATAAGAAAGCTTACTGAAATACTCTCATCAAAATATTTCGACTCTCCGAAAGTGACCTCACAACATTGTAATTGGCTAGATACCTTTACCCTTCTAAAATCATGTCAGTTAATTGCAGAAACATTGAGTAAACATTACCGAGAAGGACAAAGGATTACTAGGCTATCGGGAAAACTAGCAAACTTTGAAGAAATCACGTTTGGCACAACCATTTCCGAGCAATAGGTTGCTGTTTTCCTCTTGGACACTAAGGGCTTGCTCAACGAACTAAGCACTAAGCAGGGCGATTCACTTCTTTTTACTTTGAGTACTTTTCCCAGTTCTTATCAAATCTAAGTTACAATTTGAAAAACGCTATCAACACAAACGATCTGGAAAATTGCAGGTAATCCATTAATACATATGTCTACACTTTCTCACTAACCATATTAATAAGAACAAAACTTCACAGGCAAAGATCATGTTATAGCCAGCTTACTAAGTGTTCCAGTCGAGAAACGTCATCGAACCCATATCAATAGGGGAGACCGGGAATGGCTCGGACGGTTTTTAAAAATTGATAATATTTTTTTAATTGCGTCACATTAAATTAAATGTTAGTTTGTTGTAAAGGGTAAGAGTAACGCTTGCCAAAGCAAACTAGAAATGCATGTAAAAAGTCAAGTTCCTACAGCTCTCAAGCGTCCGATGTTGCCCCGGTACGTTTTCTGTTTTATTTGACACATTTGATAAACAGAACAAACGAAATACTAACAAATCATCTCATACATAAGACGACTAGGCTACGTAGAAAATCTTACGGCGGCCATTTGCTCTTTGGATAAACCGACCGATACGGGATTTCGCAGACCCATGGGAACCCGGCTACTTTTCGCGGCGTGGATGTCTTCTACTCTAAAAATGAATTCCGAGCTTCAGGGGTTTTGTCTGGTTTGTCACCCAGCACACCAGAATCTTTACACCATTGCTAACGGCGTATTTCTGCGCCAATCGGCGCGTCGATTTTGGTGACAAACCGTAAAACATTTTTGAACAATTCAGCAAATAGTCCACCAAAGACTTCTCCAGTTCTGGGCTAAAAACCAGTTGCTGTCTAAAGTTTGGAAACTATGAGGCGAAGTNTTGTGGCCGCAATGACTTCAGTCAAGTCAAGTCTTTTAATATCCACAACCTGATCTGGCTGTTGCCATTTTTTATGACTCGTTACAGTGATAATATATAACAATATTGGCGTTTTTGCATCGTTGCCAAATGAAGTGACCTATCTAGGCATTTGGGCTAGAAATATTTTAACACTTGATTAATTTTGTCACCAAATAAGTATAGGAGGAGTCATAGTAAATGTTAGAGAAATATTTTTAATCTAAATTCCTACTATAGTGACAAGAGTTATTGCTTGTTCGCTGTTTCATTTAGTGGTAAGGGACCTCTTGTAAAAGTAGTGTATGTCACAAACAAAACAGCACAATATTAAATATTAAAGGATTCCAGAATATAATTTAATATTTTTGGAATCACCTGACTNTAGTGGTAAGGGACCTCTTGTAAAAGTAGTGTATGTCACAAACAAAACAGCACAATATTAAATATTAAAGGATTCCAGAATATAATTTAATATTTTTGGAATCACCTGACTTTCGAGACTAACATGACCTCAAGAGGCACAAAGAAAACATTTTCTATCTAATCTAATAACCCTTTAGGGAAAAAGGATTTGAACTCCGTTTCAGCAAAAATCAATTTACAAATACATACCATTTTGGACAAAAGGTTTAACCATTTAGGGGTGCACCACATCAAGTATGTTGTATTCAAATCGGACAAAGATTTTTTACCAAAATTTTTTCAGACAAATTTTGAATGTATCAGTGTAAAGCCGATATATATGTGCCTCACTCCAAAAACATTTTTTGACAAATTTCTCGTGGTGAAATAGATATTAAACAACTAATTTTATTTACACTACAACTGGGCTGGTAAAAAAATCTTAAAACAAGGAGTTTAACAGAAGGAACTTTAAAAAAGCAAAATTTAAAATCTTACAAAGGATATTGTTTGTCCAGTTTTCTGATAAATACCGATAATATTTTTTTTGCGATTTTTTTCTTAACATCTGCTCGAACTATGCCAGTAGTACTGACTATTTTATTATTGATTTTCTGGCATTTTTTTGTGTTTAAAATTTCATGCAATCAGATTAAAATCATACAAATTCAATAAAAAACAAATTATACAATCAAGTAAATACAATCGATAGCACAAACAAAAATCCTAAATGCCGCGAGACTACATGAATGATTACCTACAAATTGTAAATGCCTTAAAGCTGTTTGTGATTGCATTACAAGCCCAAACATTTCTGTGGCTCGACCATTAATCGATTCGAAGGCATGCTGCTACTGTTTGTTGGTGTTTTTCGGATAATTACGATCAAAATCTGTTTTGGTGATATTTTGTTATGTGTTAGGTAGGAGAAACGATTGGTAAAACTTTCATTTTCAAAAGTTTTGTTTTTATATGATACAAGAAACGTATTTTTATGATGGCAAGCACAGCATTTTAAAACTGATGAGTAGGTATCGTAAATAAAAAAAGTTGAACTGCTTTTTCAAATAGTGCTGTTTTTTTAATTTATGCTTTGGGGGCCAGTGGGGAAACCGGGTGAATTGGGGACAAAAGTTACAGCGTACAACTTTAGATATTCATTTATCATGTGTGCAAGTTTGAAGAAATTTCAACAACTATTTCTTGACCAAAAGGGGATGAATAATCCAGTGTTCGACAGAAAAAAAATAACACAAATTGTGAGAACAATATGTGTCCCAACAACAGGTTCAAAAACCATAAACTTGAAAAAAAATGTCAGTAACAACGCAGTAGCCATAAACTGTGCATTGCACAATATACGTCACCTCTTATACTCAAATTAAATTTAAGCTGGATGGCAGATCAAATAACTTTGTAGGTGTGAAAAATTAATGACTCATGAATATTCTTTAAATTATTACAATCCGAATGGTTGGAATGTCAATAAAAATGGAAATATTAAGTCATAAAAAGGGATTTGCATATTATTTTATTTAAACATAGGTGTACATGATCATAAAAATTAAGATTTCAATTTAAAAAAACTGTACCTTTGTAAAGAAAGAGCAGATTTCAGTTGACGGCTGGTTGTTCTCCACTAGAGGTGCTAAAGCCTACATACAAAAGTCATTTTTAGTGGTTTGAAATTATGCTTTTATAGAGCAAACGACTATTTTAAAATTCAAATGCTGTGGACAGCATTTAACATCGAACATTGAAAAAAATTGAGGTATGTTACTTGTTTTAGGTTTGGGTTAGCACGAAAAAGCAAGGGTTTTTGGGTTAACAGGGTAACAACTGGGGCTATTTGGGGGTTAAATAATATTTTCTGCCCCATGACATGATGTACTATGTGTACTACCATTACAACATAATTTATTCGGAAAAAACACGCAAGCTTTTGGTGTAAAAAGAAGGCACTCTACAACCTTATGCAACCTTTTGGTTAACTCTGGCTTGTTTAAGCTTGTTGGAATTACAAAATAAACGTATGTTTGATAGAATAAACGATATTTTGGCCCCCGATGAAAAAATATTTGCCCAACACTGAGCTATGGTGAATGAATAAAAGCGAACATCAGTAAAAGTAATTACATTATTTCTCACTTCACATATCCAAAGCTTCATTAATATTTTAATAGCGTCAACATTCGAGTATTGGTTGGAAGGTCGAGTGGTTTTTAAGGCTTCTGTATGCTTAAAAGCGCGATGTTGACATAACAGAGGGTCTCAGTTAATTTTAGAATAAGGAGTTATAGTTTGTATATAACAGGGTAATATTATTGGAAAATTATGTCAGGATTCCAAAGTATAAAAGACAAGTTTAAGAAAAAAGATATTTTGAATGTGAACATATTTGACAGAAAGTTACAAAAAACAGTCTCAATAAGAAGATAAAAGCCAACACTTGTGTGTTAAACATTTTTTATGTTTCCACAATCGCTGTTGTCATCATCATGAAACATAGAAGATGTTTTGCACATAGGTACTATGCTTATTGAAACATTTGAAACCATAAATCGTGTGCCTAAGTGGACAAAAACAGTGTAATATCAGCCGACCAATCCTCAAAATAAACCCATTTCTGCAAATGTTGCACCAAATTGATGTTAAACATGAAAGACGTTAAATTCGCTGCTAAAACGAGACAGGAACGACCTTTCAGAGTGCAAGACATCCTGTTTGAAGGCACGATTGGTGCTAACGCCTGTCACTAACTGCCTTGCAACAGTTGTAAGTCATTGATGTCTGTGTTAGGGTAAATTTAAATGCATTGGATGGTAAATTGTGACTTGCAGCGCTACACTTGTGCGAAATTCAAAAATTGTGACACAAAGGCAAAAAAACAAAGTGTTCCGTTTGAAAAGGGTCTCATAAATAAAATTTAAACAAAATTTGTTTGAACATGTTATTGTTTGTTAAATCTGTTCTGTGGTTTACTATTATCGATTTTACAGAATGTTGGCAATACACAAAATTCTTGTTGTTCCAATCTTGCCTGCCTATCAAAACAAGGCAAACCATTGCTGCTAAATTTAGAAATGTGGTTGCAGTGAAAAGTGATATGACTATACCATGACCCTGTTTTCATGTAGCTACGGTACCAAGATGTTGTGTTATAGATAACGTGCTGACCACAACATGGTTTAGGGAGGGAAGTGTCTAGCATATCACAAAGTGCTGTATACAAGCTCATGATGTTGCAAAACATGAAAACTGACAAGATTTATCCAACAGAGAATGAAATGGCCAGGTTTGAAGACTTGTAAATATAATTTTTTTTCGTCTTAAAAGCATTTTGACACTTTACATGTAGGTTTGTCACAAAAAATGAAAATATAGTTGACTTTATGTAATCAAGGATCAAAAAACAATAAAACAGTTGGAAAATAACAATTTAAGTGATAAAAGAGCATTTTAACACCTTATTATACATGCGTAATACAAAAACGAAAAAAATAATGACTTAAGTGTTAAAAAACGAGATTTACCATGATAATCTCTTCTCTTGAAACTCCACTCAAAATATCTGATTTCTGTAAACAAGAGTTGAATGATAATGAGATGTTACTCAGACAAAGAGGGTTACGTCACAACTTCATGACGGACGTAAATGCTTGGGTGTATAAATAGATGCTGTTTAGCCAGTGGCACTACTGCCCAAAGCTAAAAAGACTTCCTTGGTTTATCAGATCAGCTTAGGTTATTAAATGCCATTACTGAGGCTTCACTAAGGTTTACTTATTGGTTGCATAGTAAAAACACTCTTATAAAATGCAGATTTCACACAGAACATGCGAATGTTGCGTAGAAATACTGGTTTATTTAATTTAAATGATATAAAAGTGTTGAATTATTGTTAATTTTTTTTTAAATCTTTAGCTAAAACAACAAGCCGGATATTTACTAAGGGACGCAGAAAAAAATCTTTTATCCTACAACATTATGAAACATTTCCTTTTAANGGTTTGAAGACTTGTAAATATAATTTTTTTCGTCTTAAAAGCATTTTGACACTTTACATGTAGGGTTGTCACAAAAAATGAAAATACAGCTGACTTTATGTAATCAAGGATAAAAAAAACAATAAAACAGTTGGAAAATAACAATTTAAGTGATAAAAGAGCATTTTAACACTTTATTATACATGCGTAATACAAAAACGAAAAAACTAATGACTTAAGTGAAAAAAACGAGATTTACCATGATAATATCTTCTCTTGAAACTCCACTCAAAATATCTGATTTCTGTAAACAAGAGTTGAACGATAATGAGATGTTACTCAGACAAAGAGTGTTACGTCACAACTTCATGACGGACGTAAATGCTTGGGTGTATAAATAGATGCTGTTTAGCCAGTGGCACTACTGCCCAAAGCTAAAAAGACTTCCTTGGTTTATCAGATCAGCTTAGGTTATTAAATGCCATTACTGAGGCTTCACTAAGGTTTACTTATTGGTTGCATAGTAAAAACACTCTTATAAAATGCAGATTTCACACAGAACATGCGAATGTTGCGTAGAAATACTGGTTTATTTAATTTAAATGATATAAAAGTGTTGAATTATTGTTAATTTTTTTTTAAATCTTTAGCTAAAACAACAAGCCGGATATTTACTAAGGGACGCAGAAAAAAATCTTTTATCCTACAACATTATGAAACATTTCCTTTTAAATTTAGAATTTTAAACATTATTCTGTTTATTCTCTGTAGTACCAAATGAAACATCAATACATGGCAGAAGAACATTAATTATGATCCTTTTTGCCACATAATACATATTCAAAACATCAAAAATATAAATGTTGTCTGTAACCAAAATCCTAAAACGCCAACAGAAACTTTACTGCATTTCTACCAGTCAAATCCAAAAAGCATATTTTTAAATCCTGTATTGCGATAAAATCACAGATTTAGATGTGATTAAATTAGGATACAAATCTCTAAAATTCTAAATTCTATATTGGGCACACATCCCAAAAATGTACAGATAAGTAGGCATGAGATGTACAAACCTTTTAAGTTGCTGCATTAATTGTTATCAACTTTTAGCAAAAACTTAGTAAAAACCTCATAGGAACATAAACATAAACTATCAACTAAAGTTTTCACAACTGATGTGCGGTAGCCAGCCAAAAATTTTATCAACATCTAAAACTGCAATTACCTGGGTTAGTAGTTTTGAAGCAATGTCG
The DNA here is from genome assembly GCA_008931825.1 of Phallusia fumigata. Lineage (NCBI taxonomy): Eukaryota > Metazoa > Chordata > Ascidiacea > Phlebobranchia > Ascidiidae > Phallusia > Phallusia fumigata. The sequence goes on from QXVZ01029606.1 coordinate 9,919, forward strand.
AGCAAGATGCGATGTGTGTCGTCAACGAGCAGAGCAGAATTCATCGTCAGTAAAACTAAGGACTGTGAAAAAAGTGATTTGTATGAATTATATTTATGTGTGAGAATACCAAGAATAAAAACACACACTTCAAAATAAACTAGAATGGTGGCTTTCACCATACAGCCATTTCACAAGCACTGAAAAATTATATAATCACTATGTTACTTTACACTGGGACCCATATTTACCTACGCTTATCATGAAAATTAATTAATGTGAATAAATATGAAAAGTTTTTGGTTGTGTAAGATTTCTACATTTTAGACAGAAAATAAATAAAAATATAAGAATAAAATATTTTATGGTACAGTAAAGTTCGCATTTTCAACCACATACAAAATTTGCCAGTAAAAATAAGTTTCAAATTCAGTCCCAGTGGACAAAAACAGTATTCTTGGGAAAACAATTTCCCCAAAGTCTTATAATGAAATCTGTTTGCTTTCAACAGAGAAACCCAAAAAGCTATTTTTACCACATTGTTAAACCAACAAAAATCTTTTCACTCGACCTAGTTGAAATCAAGTGTAGCGGCTTAAAATAGATGCGGCTCGGACAAAAGAAATGCAATTTGGTGGTAACACAATATCCAGAAATAAATACCTCAAGTTCCGCAAGCATGGCATCGGCCTGGGAAGAACTGTTGAGAATTTTAAGGCTTTTGCGGACTTCCATCTGAAAAGGAGTTTTATATTTGCAAGTGATTAGGCGCGCTAAAACTGTAAGTGCTGTGTTCTGCCAAAAAATCCTTATTAATCAAAATAAACTATTGATTGATAGTGACATCACTTGTACACATATGATGTAATAGCAAACTATATATTTTATTATTAAACTTCATAATGTTCCTCTTCAGACTTTTTACGAAGGTAAGATTATGTGAAAAAACTTCTTAAATACAGATAAAAGAGGCAATTTCCGGTCTAAAACTACACTTGTTTCAAACAGGGCTACTGGTTTAAATCGGCACCAATACCGAAAAACGCAAACGCAAAAGATGCTTGTATTTAAAATGGTAAATTAATAAAGAGTGCAGGTGAGCAAAAATATTTTGTCCGTGGCCTTGTAAACAAGTTTACAAAGTGCACAAAATCTATTTAAACCCTACAAACCACAAAGAGGAAGGCCAAAAATAATCTAAAATAGCATTAAACAAAGAAAACCAGGTTATCTATGTTGCAACCAATTACTACGGCTTGGTATTCAATGCATGCATAGAATAATTCCTCGGGGACATCGCATTTATATCAAGAGAAAGGGTATTTGGTCTGCGGTGAATGTATATTTAGAACGCAGCAGTGCTTATATGGCCTAAGTGCATACCTTCCATTTCAGGGAATTAAGAAGACGGTCACGCTGATATGAGTCCGGAGCCTATATCGAACACAAAAATATGGTTAAAAATAATGTATTTGCTGTTACAACCACTTTTATCTAAAATATGCTGGCACAAACAGTAGTTAAAAGCGACATGCTTTATTCATCAAAGGTTTCGGCAATAACTCATGCCATAATCAGTGATACAATGAAGCATGTCACTTTGAACAACAATTAGGCCAGTATATATATTTTAAGTCTTACGAACAAATCCGCCTTCACTGATCCAAAACATTTTTGTTTTAATTAAAAATGCATCCATGCTTAAGTAACCAGTTGTCATCCCTGTTCAGTGTGACCACATTAGATTATAATCTTCTTCATGATTTATTTAGAATTTATAACATGTGAAATGCAAAAATCAATTTTATACTGTTGCCCGGTAAAGATGTTCATAGCAGGATAGCTGGCTATTCTGGAATAGTTGTTTCGAATCCGAAATATTGAATCCAGGTGTTATATTAATTTTGGCAGAATGTTGCAAGCAAAAATCCTCAATAAAGGACCGGTTGTTTAACTTTTAGTTCCCAATGCTTAGTTGCAGATAAAAGGTTAATATTTTGAATACCTGGAGCAGCAGGGTTTTTCCATCAGCTATTATTTTCACACAGTTGCTAGGGCCCTTTGTGATATCCATGCTTGCAAATTTGTCAATGGAATGGTATTGAATAGGTGAACTCATAATTCCGGTGGCCTGAAATGAACATGCAAAATTATTCAAAAGTATGGAAATGGCCTTCAGTGAAGAAAATTTGGAGAGGAGCAAGAAAGTTTACGCTTCATAAGTGTCCGCTAGCAAAAAGATTAATGTGTTTTCAGCTGGACTTTTTTGACAAACTTGTTGATTAGAAACCTGCATAAGGATTTTGAGCTTGGCAAAGCATTTCGATTAAATGTAGTAACAAACAAAGTCAATTAAATAGTCAATTTGTATACTCTAACCATTGTAAATAAAACACAGAAAATTTTGTTAGCATACTTAAGAAATAAAAAAGTTTTCCAAAAAGCTTGGTATATTGTTGCATACACACAAATTCTTGGATTCTCCTATTAAGAAGCAGTCTACTATCAAAGGCCTACCAATTCAGAAGTAATTTCATCCATCCCTAGGGTTATATGATGACTCTCCGATGACCGCATTGACGATCCAAAATATTGAACAAACTCGCCAAAAACACTGTTTGAAACATTGCCTTCACCGAGGACGTGGATTTGTACATCGCCTTCTAGATAAAGCGGTTGTTTGGTGGTTGATTCGATGGCAGAGATGTCAGGTAGACTCGAATTCAGTTTTTGCTTTCCCACTGAAAATATAAAAGAAAATTTATTAATTCAGTGAGCAAACAGCATATTTTTCGGAGCTTTAAATTAAAAAAAAATTATTATATTTGTTTAAATGACATACCATATTTTTTTTTCCATTTAGGACCAAAACAAAATGAACAAATACACTTTTTTGACAAAGTTTAATTATTGACGATTTTATATGATAAACAAAAAAGGATTTAAAGGCAAAAAAGCAGCTAATATATTATTTCGTTTGAGTAAAATATGAAGATGTAGACTGAAGACCTTTTGTCCACAGCGAAAACAAAGTTTTAAACTTACAGTTTGTGGATCGAACTTTAAGACTTTGACTTGATTTACGTTCCCTCGAGATAGTTAGCTTCTCTCTCACAGACGAGAAACGAAAGCGGTCACCGAATTTTCTTGACATTCTTTTAACCATTGATGAACCCTGTCACAAAATTCAGTAGGCAAAAACTTTATTTTTTCCTTTTTGTGTTACATCCGTGTGTAAAGTCTTTTCAGTTGGAGCATTGGTGAATAAAATTTGTAAACAGTCCACCAGCTTTTTGCATCAGCTTATAACATAAAAAACCAGCTGAAAATAAACCATACCGTCACAAAAAGGTTTTTGAAATGTTTGAAATAAGTATGAAACACAATTTTTCTTATTTGGTACAACTTTTTAAGTGTACAAGCTGTTTTTGGATGAAGTTAGTAGTTTATTGTCACAATCAATACAACCTATAAAAATGAATTTACAATTTTTTTCGTATACATACCTAAAAAAATAAAATTTAAAGTACTTCCTATTCTTACTTAAACCAAACAATAAAGACTGTGCCTGTTTTATGAGAATCTATACACACACTATCTTTTCAACAACATTAAAACTAACATATACATATATTTTAAATTAATATTCATCGATATAACCTTCATTTGTACTTCATTAAAGTTTCAAAGAAAGTTCTGAAAAAAACAAGTTTTCAAATAAACTTGTATACGCTGTTCTATCAGCAAATTTGTTACAAACTAACATATTTACCCAAAAACATGTGACAATAGTGAAACCCATAGCTGCTCTTTTAAATTTACACATGTTATACTCAAGGCCATGTCTTTAAAATGAGCCACTGCAAAAGGTTCCACCATATCCGAAACACTACCAACTACGCGATCGAAAATTTACAACTAACATGACATATGTGCTTAAAAATATGCGATATGCGCTGGCCCTAAAACTCATTACAGCTTTCCCAAACTCTCACATGTTAAACTCTACGCGCATATCTTGAAATGAGCCATTGCAAAAGATTCCAGCGTGCTGGTTGCGTAAACTGAGCAGACATGACAGACAGAAGGAGTGAACTGGCCTCGATGTTTTTGCTGCGAGAAGATNGCGATCGAAAATTTACAACTAACATGACATTAAAAATATGCGATGTGCGCTGGCCCTAAAACTCATTGCCGCTTTCCCAAACTCTCACATGTCAAACCCTACAAGCATATCTTGAAATGAGCCATTGCAAACGATTCCAGCGTGCTCGTTGCGTAAACTGACAGACATGACAGACAGAAGGAGCGAACTGGCCTCGATGTTTTTGCTGCGAGAAGATTTTCTCACAACAAAGAAGTAAAACGCATTCAACCGTAACCATTGCTGCACGCTCTGTTAAGCAGCAAAAATTAATCTTTTTTTTTGCTTTTTGAGGAAGAAAGTATGGCGACACAGCAGCACTATAATCTTCTTACTTCCTAAAATTGTCATTTTTTTAATCGCCAATGTTTCAAAATATATTATTGTCCTTAATTGTAAATTTTTTTCTCATTTTTACTTGCGTCCTTGTTTTTTCTTGGATTTATCAATGTTGTTCGTAGATTTTTGACACTGCGCTTTTTGACATCACAAAAGAAATATATTCTTGTTTATAACACAAGACAAGCACTGTATGGTAGCTAGGTTTGTCAGGAAGACTAATTTTTGTAATGTTGATTAAGCAGTTATCCTGGCCCAAGTAAAAAATAAGCTCAAAAACTATTCCTTGTTAATAATTTTGTCACATTAGATTGCAATATTTCAAGCTAATGAAAACAGGGTGGTATGCGGCAAGGCCACTAAACTAAAATCAGAACAGTTGAGAACCACTGCTGTAAATAAAAAATACTTGAACTTGCGTTGGCTGGCCATGCACGTTAGGCAAAAAGATACACTGAAAACCGAATCACAGACACTACATATTAGAGGCTTAATTGCCAGATCGCAGTAGTACCAATGGCGAGCCAGGCAACAATTTTGAGGGGGGCCAAGTAATCAACTTAATGTAAAACTTTGGGATTTTTTTCAGAAGTAGCCTACTTCAATGTACAATTTTGAAATTTGGAAGGAGCCATCTGGTCCCTTTCGTCCCCCCCTCCTTTGCTCCTATATTACATCTTTAAACTTTGCTGTGGTGATCCACTGTCTTGGAATTTACCAATTTCGGGCATAAATTTTTGTTTCTTTTCAACCTCGATGGGCGGAACAACGCCTAAATGCGTTAAGTTCATAATAAGTCCATGGTGGAGTTACCTGTCTCATTGCAGTTACGTCTGATCATTTGGATCAAGCGGTATACTTGACTGCACAGAAACTCGTTCAGGACCGCTCTTCAAGCCTGCATGTAACAAGCGCTGTGATTGACTGCACTAAGCTCGTTGGAAAACCCGCTTTAGACGTTCAGTCGTGAGTGTCACAAGCGCTATGGTTGACTGCACGAAGCTCGTTAGGGAGCCCGCTTTAATTTCGGATTGGATATCTACAGCTATCCAAATAAAATGCAGAAAATAAAGCCACAACAACAAGCAGTTTTCGTCAAATTTTCAGTTTTTAACTGTATATACAGTATGTGGCAACAGCTTTTGCCTGACAATTTTGCAAAACCGGCAATGCCAAGTACTTTTTCATGTCATTCATGCAAATTAGCACATTTTAAAGACACAATACTTTGTGTAGTTGTTAATTTAAATTTAAATCTTTATTTATTACTTTTTTGGGAGAAAATGCATTTCATAACATCAGTGTTAATAAATACGAATTGTCACCTATTTCACACCGCCGTCAGAAAAAAAAACATTTTTTAAAATTTTTTGGTCACCAAAATGAAGTCTTCAATTAAAATCATTATAAAGGACATTTTAGATCAGGCAAAATAGCTACATGGGTACACAATAAGTGTGACAAATTAGAAAAAAGGTCCTCGCTCATCAATAAGTCGAGTTCTCAGGCGGTTGTTTCAGTGTGCAATTTTTTTTATCCCTCATCGATGTACGCAAATCCTTCAAAAGCATTTTTATCTTCGAGTTGCGGTTCCAAAACTGCAGAGAATGAAATTTTTCATCCAACTAAAAGATAAAACAAGAGTTGGTGATTGTTCGTAATTTTATCTCATCACCATTTTATCAAGTTTTATTATGCCACTGTTGGCAATGTAAGAATCCACAATGCCAATTATTTCTGCTGGAGCAGTTGTATGCTTTGATTCTAACTAGTTGCAATCCCTTATTGGAGTTTTAAATATTAACCAATGAGATCGGCCAAAAATGCCTAACCAAAGTAATAAACTAGAATTTGAAAAGCACGTGTAAAAGAATCACAGGTACAACATGTCAACATATTATATTTAACACTAAACAAACATTATTAGACCCATTTTAGGGGGCTAGCAGGGTAACCACTGGGGCTGTGGGGTTTAATGAAACTGATACGCAACACAATGTTTCATCAAATTCTGTTAACCATTTTATGTCAAAGTGTATAGACCAGGTGCAGTGGGAGAAAAAAGAAAATGGATCCATAAACACAATGCCTTACCTTTCCTGATGAATTAACTTGAGGGTGGTTAATTCTAGTGCAAAACTTAACCTTCGGAGGTGATTCCGGGTAATTTTCACCGCAGTAGATCTCTAGTGTATAAATTCGATTTGCAAAAGTGGACTGTAAAACAAAATAATTGTCATGGACCTTCGCACACACAACTGTACACTACACCAACCAAGGGGAGGATAAGGTAATAGCTTCAATCGTTATCCCTAAACTAGTTATTATGGCATTGCTTTGGTACAGTTACACAACTTATATCGGGCTGACATAACCCAGCCTTTGGGGCCAGAATAAGGAAGGGCAAAAGAGATAATCCCCTGAAGAGATATAATACTATTTATTAACTATGGATGCAATATTTCAACGCACTTTTTTTTATGTTCTTGGCTATTACTGTTATCAAAATATACAACACTAAAGGCACTACATATAACACACAAGGCACCCCTTCCCCTTAACTGTTTCACTTTCCCATTTTATTCTTGTGTGTTGTAATGATGTCATGCTTTGAGAAATGATGCCAAACATTTACAATAAAACATATACATTCACTATACATATATTATACAAGTTCTATAGCGTGTTTTCAATAAGGCTAAAATAAGTTTATGCAATGCCTGACAGCATCAGCTTAAAATATTTTACATCTGGGGGTCCAATAATCGTGCAGTTCCAGTGAGTAAAAGTCGAATCATTTTCATTTTTGAGCCCCCAACTTATTGTTCCATCACCAGTTCCTTTTAAACCATCCTCGAGCTCCTCAAGCAACACAAAATTCCTCGGAACTGTGAAGAAAACATGTGTAGGTTTAAATGAAAGATAGTTGTTTCATTATTATGTTGCTGTGTGTTGTGAAAGCTTTCAGTTTTGGGCACCAGGTCTCTTTTGTACTGTTTTCAGAATGAAACTAAAGGAAACAATACAGTCTAGATTACAGAGATAGTAGAGTGCATTTTAGGCAATGCAGTTCCGCAACAGGTAAATAAATGTGATGTAAAATAAGTTGAAGTTGCAGCATAACTGTGGAATTTTGCAACCTCAAAACAACTCGGGGGTGATATCAACTTTAAACACAAACGATAAAACATGACAATTTTGTATTCAACCGATCAGTAAAGCTGTCGCCTGTGTCTCTCTGAGAAGAAACTTAAGCAACACTGCTCCCAACCAGTGGACCCAATGCCCAACAGTTGGCCCATTTGTGAGAAAAAACACATTTTGTCGTCGTCTCACAGATTACTGTGATCCTAGGACTGTATGTGTGAATTCACATGTATACATACCGGTGCCTTCGAATGCTGCTGGTGCACTTGGTTCGCTTGGTCCGTCACTTGGTGCACTAAAACTCGAAACGTTTGCTATTTATGTTCACGGTTAGTGCTTTTGGGGTCAGGGGGTCGGGATTAGTAAATTACTGAAAAAATGGTAATCGTGGCATCAAAACGGGTTACCTGCAGTATTTATGAGTTTCGTCGCATCAAAATGGGTTACTTGCGCGTTACCTGCAGTATTTACAATTTCGTCCCATTTTCCCCTATCTAAATGCGTTACCAGCAGCATTCGAAGTTTTTTGCGACGGACCAAGTGCCGGACTAAGCGAACCAAGTAAACCAAGTGAACCAAGTGCACCAGCAGCATTCGAAGGCACCCTATACATACACCATTCCATTTGACAAATTTACTTACCTGTGACACAAGACATTGTGATGAAGCACAAACAGTATCTTGTGAACTATATGGGAAGCTACCTCTTACAAAAAACCTACATAATGAAAAAGGTGTGTTATGTACGGTTTCAGAACAGTTTAAGCTATGTATACATGCAAACAATATTTACAACTAAAATATCGTCATTTGTAACACTAACACCCTAAGCTGCTACAATGTGTGACAGCTGTTGACAACCTGTCTTTGAAACTTCCATTTTACATCTGGTCAAAAAACTCACTTTTGCAAATAGCAGGGTAATTTGTACATTCTGTTACAAATAAACAAAATTTTGGTTTTCAAATTCTTTAACGAGGCTAGCATGTAACACAAAAGTTCTTCCGGTCTTTTGTTGCCATAATATAAAACTGTTTGATTTGATGTATTCAAACCATGTCAGTCTTGTGGTTCCACTTTAAACCAGGAAATAAATGCAATGTTGTAGGGAAAATATAAACCCGACTATAATCTTCACAAGAATAATCCATTACAACAGCATGACCATCCCCTATTAAGTTTTTTAGTGACACTTGGGTATGCTGAATACAGTGCAGTAATCATGCATGGTTTAAGCAGTGAAATAGGCACTCTTCGATCCATTGCTATGGAAGTACATGACAATAGAAACCAAAATTTGAAGACGTTGTAAGGATATGCCTTGGGTATGCTGCATGCAGGTACGCAACCAAATGTGGATTTTTCTGATACAACAAAGTAACCCGGATTGTAAAGTGAATTATACTTTACTTACAAATTGCACTCTTTTCTTGTAAATAGAATGTTGGTTAATGTGCAATAAAACAATGTCAATCTATGTTAAATGAATGTGCCGAGTCTAATATGGTTAATTATATTTGTTCCTGCCATAACAAATATTGCACATAAAACTGCCCTAAACTATCCAGCGCACACTTTTTTGCATTTTGGCCACAGTATTTAAAGGTTTACCAAACACCAAAATACATCACAATAGAAAACTTGAAATACAAGAAACATTCCACATTGAAAATTTTTGTTCTAAAGCCAAAAATATTATTCATTCCACCTAAATTTACCACGAGGCAATGGTAAATTGTGCATCATGGAACAAAAAATTTAGACGAAGTAATTCAATCAGCAGTCAAAACTTGAGGATTATGACACAAAATTAATTTATTCAACTAGATCAGGACAATATTTGACACAGTTTAGGGTCAGTTGAAAACTCCGTAAATACAATTACAAAGGTAGCAGTTCGATCAAACATTGATCAAATCTCAAGGATTTCACAATTTACCCATCCCTGTGAAGGAAAATCAAAGATTTTGCGATCTAGGTACAGTGCAACATAAAAATATTAATCGAATCAAAAACCTGAAAACATTTCTGTTTCGCAAACACATACAAATTTTGCAGTATTTTTACCTCAAAGTTTTAATTTATATTTTAGTTACGTTTAATTAAATTTCATATTGTTAAAAGTACTGTAAATATTTTAATTTTAAAACGTTGAAAGAACCTATTTGGTAGTGTACCTAATTACAAATTAACGAAACCACTACCAGCACGGCCTTTAAGTTTACACTTAGCCAAGGGGCAGGGGCACTTGTACTTTTAGTTTTAAGGAGTACGAGATCTGTTCCTAGGGGTTAGAGGAAGGTTAATTATTTGAAAATAGGAACAACAAATACGGGGAACGAGTACTGGTTGGTGATATTCAAGTGCCACTGACATTAAAAAAATATGAATTAATGCCATAAAATTTCACACAGAATTTCCCAGAAACATCTTTAAAAATGCCCTAATAGATTTAAAAGTATTAAATAGTTTAAAAAAACGCCAAATGTACGAAAGTCATTGAGTTTACATTTCGAGAAAACATCACGGAGAGGGAAAAACAGCCCTTTTTTCCTAATTCTCTCGGCAGAATTTACCTTACCCAGACGAACTGCGGGGCGAAGCAGATGGTTCGAACACATGCTCAGAACGGCGAAGTCGAAAATAGGAAAACTTTCGTGTTTTGGGGGCAGTTTAAAAACTAATAAACAAGAAACATGTAAAGTGGTTTAGTATTTTTGTGTTTGCAGATAACTAAAATGTACGTACGCTAGTCCAAACGTTGCTGTTGTTTACAATAAACTAATTTCAAAGCATCTACTGCAAAAGACAAAGCGACATTACCAAGAGGATGGATAGGTAAGTTCCTGTGGTTTCTGTTTTTCTTTATAAGCTATTTTATTTTCCCGAAAACATAAGTTATCTAACAGCATGTTATTGTGCACTTTATTTGTGGCAGCAATCCGGTCGGCAAACTACGTTTTTTGTATGTAATCGTAAATCTTATATGTGAACGAGCAAAACTTTTTGGGGATGCTTTCATAGGCACAAACGTTGTGGTTCGGTTCTGGTGAAAAATACCAAAATGGCATTTTTGGTTACAAGTAAAGTTACAGTTTGTGAGCACAGTAAACATACACGTACTTTTCTTGTGTCCATCGGACACATTGCAATACCCATCGCCAGTAAGTGACATTATCAGCAGGAAAAACAAAAGTGTTGCACAACCGTTTGGTTTCTTGTGAAAGAATTGTTGTCTCAAGTATAACGTTACAGTGACTCGCAATAATTTGATTAAAAAGTCATTCTGTTCTCATTTGACGTCAGATCACAATTGTTTGGAGGCGCTTCGCGTACATAAACGCGGAAATGGCCTTTGTTGTGTGAAGGAGAAATGAATGACAATTTAAACATGAAGTTTACGAATAATTGTACCCTCAAAGCGGGTTTCCTATCGATCTTCATGTTGTCAACCATAGCGCTTATGGCATTCACGACTTTGCACGCTAAAAGCGGGTTTCCGAAAGAGCTTTATACAGTCAACCCTGGCGCTTGTTACACGTACGACTTTGCACGCTAAAAGCGGGTTTCCCAACGAGCTTCCCGCAGTCAACCATAGCGCTTGTAACATACACGACTTTGCACGCTTAAAGCGGGTTTCCCAACGAGCTTCCCGCAGTCAACCATAGCGCTTGTAACATATAAAACTTTGCACGCTTAACGCGGGTTTCCCAACGAGCTTCCCGCAGTCAACCATAGCGCTTGTAACATGTACGACTTTGCACGATTAAAAAAGGTACCTAACGAACGTTGTGACGTCAATCATGCAATTTAGTAAGTCGTGCATGTAACAAGTGCAATATAAACGTGCGCGCCAAGACGGAAAATTGTGTAATATTCCTTAAAATTAGAGGATCCAAATTTGATGCTACATACGTATAAAAGTCAATTAGCTGTCAAATATAAATGATTCGACGGAACTGCAATGAGGCAGATAGCTCGACGGTGGACATATTATCACCATAACGCATTTAAGCGTTGTTACGCCGACCGAGAATCAAAATAAAACAAACAAGCCATAGGTCGTTGAAATATTGTTTGTTCGTTTTTGACCTAGACATGAGCGGAACATGCACTATACTTCAGAATTCGTGATATTGTTTTTGTCATTTAGATTTTGCACCCGATGTATTGAAACGCAGTTTGGTTTTCAATAATTACCTGGCAATTTTAAATTTCCGTTTTCCTCAAGTGGTTTTCCTCCTAATCCGGACTTTCAGGATAACACCGGTCGTGGNTATTATCACCATAACGCATTTAAGCGTTGTTACGCCGACCGAGAATCAAAATAAAACAAACAAGCCATAGGTCGTTGAAATATTGTTTGTTCGTTTTTGACCTAGACATGAGCGGAACATGCACTATACTTCAGAATTCGTGATATTGTTTTTGTCATTTAGATTTTGCACCCGATGTATTGAAACGCAGTTTGGTTTTCAATAATTACCTGGCAATTTTAAATTTCCGTTTTCCTCAAGTGGTTTTCCTCCTAATCCGGACTTTCAGGATAACACCGGTCGTGGCGCACCCAAACAAGATTACTGAGAATCAGAATTAAGCCAAATAATGCCAACCCTGCCACGGTGGAAATATTGAATTTCGATTCTAGTGACTTAGGAATTTAATTTGATTAAGTGTAAATTTATGCAGTGATTGAAAATCAGGAATTCGTGCTTAATTAATTATGAGAAAGTGCGTGCGATGGTCATGACGTATCACAAACGTCATTGTTGTATCGCTTTTTATCCGGATGTGGTATCGAATTACAAATATTGTCACTGACAAACAAAATAGTTGCACTTAATTATGACTCATATCTAGTTTATAAGAGGTTTGCTTGTGATGAAAAATTGTGGATTTTTGAAATGTTTCGCCACTGTTGAGCCTTTTTTCGGAAAGCAACGCAATTTCAAGAAATCAATACGGCGACATATTTGTTTATTTTAACTACAGGCAAAAGAAAATTAAACTTTTCGGCCAAGGACAACTTTATTTCCACACTTTTTATAACTTTGACATCTTCCAATCGCTGTTAAATCATAAATTGTGCATGCACTTGTGGCCAAAATAGTTCACAAGTACGTTCCCTTTGTTACGGACGAATGCAGTATCATATTTCTAATCCATAATTACCCTATACTTTCCATGTCAAAAAAACACTTTAACTACCCCATTATAGTGTGATTTTCAGTTGTTACGGCGGCTCACTACTTAAATGTATCGCTTTTTCGCGTCCTTGGCATAAAGCCATAAGGCCTACACGCTTTTGGCATGTATTCAAGAGTGCAGAATGTGGGGCGGTCTCGGGTTGTGTAGGTGGAGAGGAACCTCTTTCGGCAAGTATAAGTAGGCTGGTCACGCGTCGCTCGGCGGCTGACCGCGGCGAAGGGCTGCCTGTACGCCTTTTGGACAGTTCTGTTTCTTGCCCTTTCGCTGTTTGGTCAAGGAGGTTTCGGTTCGGCGTCTTATACGTTGAGCTGTACGTGAAGTGAGAGGCCGATCGAAGTTTGGCATTGTTTCAAGCTCTTAACGTTGCTAAAAGCGAACAACATTTGCAGACCACAAGTATATTCTTCACTTTCTGCGTACCAGCGTACCGTGGGTCCTTTTAATCCCAATGTTGAATAACGAATATCACGAGTCAAAAACAAGCGGAAATACGTGGGCTTTTAAACGACCAGAGCTCAATTACCTTTTTCTTGAGCTTAGTTACAAGGCCACATAACCGTATTTCGGCTTTATGAAACATTGCTTTGCCACAGCACATTTCCACGATCTTACACAATGTCTCACAGTCTCGAAGTAGAATACCGAATATCACAGACCATAATAAAATATTTAAGCGGAAAACATAGGCTTTTGAAACCAAAGCTCCTTGTATAACGAAACAGAACCTTCTTTCGGCTTTACAAAACATTTGTTTAAAGCAGACACAATATTCCTATGCATATGGTAAACTGTACAATGTGAATGGAAGGACATTTTTACCAGCAGTTTGGGCACACCATATGGCCACACAGAAGCTGAAAAACCTTGTTCTATGGATATGTGGCCGCTACAAATGCAAGCGTTCTATCAGTGTTGTTTTAACCTTGATTTTTATCGTTGGGAAATCACTGTACACAAGCAATCTTGCAGTTATTTTTTACCCAAGCCACTCGAAGTCCGGGTTTTAGTATTTCCCAATTAACCTTGTTTTCTATCGTGTAATGAACCAAGCGTTAAAGTGTTTAACCCGCCTGTTATGGAGGTGTCTAGACAAAGTGTGATGCAATATATTCAAAAGGTCAATCACCCACAAATGAACATCCCGTTTTAAATACTTCCCTTTCCTCTATAGCTGCGGCATGGCAGAAATATATTGACTCTCAAGGTTGTTGGTTTTAATCCCGTCTCGACCTTCTGCAGTTTCCTGATCTTGAAGCGAAGTGCACCATTGCTCGTTAGGAAACCCGCTTTAAGCGTGCAAAGTCGCGCATGTAACAAGCGCTGTGGTTGACTGCACGAAGCTCGTTAGGAAACCCGCTTTAAGCGTGCAAAGTCGTGCATGTAACAAGCTCCATAGTTGACTACGCGATGTTCGTTAGGAAACCCGCTATAAGCGTGCAAAGTTGCGCATGTAACAAGCGCTGTGATTGACTGCACCAAGCTCGTTAGGAAACCCGCTTTATTGGTGCAATGTCGTGCATATACCAAGCGCAATGTTTGACTGCACAAAGCTCGTTGGGAAACCCGCTTTAAGCGTGCAAAGTCGTGCATGGAACAAGCGCTATGGTTGACTGCACGAAGCTCGTTAGGAAACCCGCTTTAGGCGTACAAAGTCGTACATTTATCAAGCGCCATGGTTGAATGCACGAAGCTCGTTAGGAAACCCGCTTTAAGCGTACAAAGTCGTGCATGTAACAAGCGCCATAGTTGATTATACGAAGCTCGTTAGGAAACTCGCTTCAAGCGTACAAGATCTTGCATGTAACAAGCGCTATGGTTGACTGCACGAAGCTCGTTTAAAAACCCGTTTTGAACCCACGGTTGTTACGAGGATGCTAAACCACAAGTTGATAAGAGGTACTCCCTCCAGATAACCTCTAATTGACTGACGTGTTGTGGTCAATGACGTCATATCCCGGGGGAGGCACCGCTTCCCCACATTATAGTTCCCTCCTAGGAAACTTGTTATTATCAACACATGACGTTCACACACTACAATATGAGTTATTGTTTAAACTGGTAACTTGACTTGTCTAATTGGTTTGTTTGTTGAGAAATAACGGCAATGCTGCCTGTGATGCTTAAATTCTGCCCAAACGCTTAAACACCCTTTGAAATATTAATGTATGTCAACACTATGTAATGATGTCTTATTAATACACTCCGGTTATGGACGGAGCCGTATTTGTCCGATGCTAGTCTGTGCCATTATCCTGCATATTCCACTTATTTTGATAAAAAACCTGCTCAAAATTCATTGCAAAACCCACACAATTCAATCGTTCTTATTCAGACAGCGCAACCTTTTGTGGTACAAGTTTTCAGATATAATATAAACGCAGGCATACATCAGACATACATGTGTTGCAACCTTAAACTGTTTGTTATTTTGTACCTATGGTATGTTGCAAAATAGTATTATTGCTTTAGAGTAGAAGGTCCTAGCCAGGGGTGCCAGTACCCCTAATGGGGTACGATATCTGTTTCTAGGGGTCCGAGGATGCTGAATGTTTGGGCCAATTATGTAGATACTGCGTTACATTTATAACATCCAAACGAAATGTTTGTTATTTAAACATGCGAACAATAGTTACTTTCTGGAAATTTCAGAAGGGGGAACAAGAACTGGTTGGTGATTTCAAGGGAAAAGGTTAAGACCACTGCTTTAAAGTATCTGCTTTAAAGTATTCACGTATATTTTCCACTTAAATACACGATCAACTTACACGCACACGTAGTTGTTCTTTCACGATCTCGCACGAACTTTCGGCCAATACATTTGAACACAATTTTTTGCACTGTGCGATTCAGAGGGTCGGTCTTCTGGGAA
>QXVZ01029608.1:0-10987 GCA_008931825.1 Phallusia fumigata
CGCCAGTTAATCCCAGTTAAATATATATGCTCGTTTTATTGGTGTATAATATTCACTGGCAAAGATTAATTAGGGTCAAAACATATTCGACACCTGTTTGTGTGGTTGGGTTGCGATAAATGTTGCATGATCATGTTGCACAGCTGTTGTTTTTTGTTTCATTCAAAACTGTTGTGTGATAATTTAATGAATTAATTTTGTCAACAAGAATGATCCATTTTTCCTGATTTTCAGTTTGCGAAAGTGAAGTCACAAATTTTTGACCAAATTATTCTGGTAATGCAATAGCCAACTGCACCCAGCACGCATCTTTTGTATTGGAATAATCACTTCAGCATATCCATTTCTTTGTGTGCAGGCATTAAATTAAATTAATACAAAAAGTTTTGTTTGGTCCATACATTTAGGAATAATTTTTGTGATAAAAAAACGTTTTCTGGGTTTGCTTGAAATTAAGGACAAATGAGAAAATGTGCGTATTTTCAAAACCAATTGAAACAAACCTGATACAGATTAACCGATCANTGCACCCAGCACGCATCTTTTGTATTGGAACAATCACTTCAGCATATCCATTTCTTTGTGTGCAGGCATTAAATTAAATTTCTACAAAAAGTTTTGTTTGGTCTATGCATTTAGGAATAATTTTTGTGATAAAAAAAACGTTTTCTGGGTTTGCTTGAAAATAAGGACAAATGAGAAAATGTGCGTATTTTCAAAACCAATTGAAACAAACCTGATACAGATTAACCGATCATTTTTTGTTCCAACCTTTTTACGAAGTCATAACGTTTTATAGTGATAAGTGATGCTCAACAACGCATGTTTGTTTTTGTATTTGAACATTACGATTTTGTACCTTACATCTACAGTGCAGGACCCGTTGCCGACACGACATACAAATCCTTAGGNATGCTCAACAACGCATGTTTGTTTTTGTATTTGAACATTACGATTTTGTACCTTACATCTACAGTGCAGGACCCGTTGCCGACACGACATACAAATCCTTAGGCAGGCTTGCACAACTGAAAGCAGTACAAGTGTCACATGAGAAATAATACTTTACGCAGGCCGCTTGCTAGCGTAGTTGCGAAGTTTATGTAAAAGTCGAAGCATCAATTGACAAAAGTTTCATGAATATTACAGCAATAATGAAAGTTAAGATTAGCATACCGGCGAACTTATTCGAAAGCACTGTAATTAAACCAAAACTGTTTATTACACTACGTATCAAACGCATGCTGGCATACGTAGTTTGGTGTAATGTAAATAATGACAGCTTTTAACCGCTTTTATATTCGTGATATTTCCTGTATCGTCCTGTTTATAATCGGCACAAGTTTGACATGGTGCGGGTGGTCTTTAAATGTTCCGCAAATGTGAATACCTGCTTTTATCTTTGGTGGCACGGTGCCGCGGTGGAAACTTTAGTTGACGCTTGCGATAGTCAGAAAAGGACGAAATCAGATAAATCATATTAAAAGCTTGGTCATCGATGCCCATTTGCTGAGTTTACTTTTATCTAAAGTGTCAGGGGTAAGCAGGAGGAGCATCAGAGGAAACAACCGAGGCTATGCACACGCAGATTCGGATAACTGATTTACGTACGTATTTTTTGATCTCTGATTTGTCTGGACAAATTTAACTCGTCAAGTATTTGTAACACTGTTAAGGTTTGAACAACCCAAACTTTTTTGGTAAAAACATTAGTCATTTTTTGAGGTTAATAAACCTTGTTGATTTTTTTTAATTTAAAATAAGAAACTGGTGTATATGTTGTCTTCAAGTAATTATGCTCTTGCTCGAAGAAGCGAAATCTAATACAATGCAAGTGAGCAAAACGTTGAAATTCTACAGCTACAAAGCTATGTGTATTTTTTGCGTATTATGCCGATTTGTGCCAACCATTAGCTTGGAAATATAATGGCCTGCGTAATTTGAAGTGCGGTGATCGGTATTTTTGAATATCCTAGATTTAAAAACTGAGGTGTATTGAGTATTGACGTGAAAAGCACGTAAAAAATATTGCGAAACAGTGATTTAAGAAGCAAAATAGTTAATAATTAACAAAAATGTACAAAATTGCAAATATAAATCATTTCCCGTATATGAATCTGTGCATACCAATAAACCCGTGCTTTGTAATACTCGATGCAAAACTTTTTGGTAATCGCAAATAACTTGGTGTGCACTTACTCCTAGCAACCAAAAAACGAACCTAACTACACAAACCTAATATGGTATAACATATGCTTCTTCGCTCGTTGGAGCTAACCGCTTGATAACAAGTGCCGCGCTATAATGGGGTGCTGGTGGATCAATAAAAGGTTTTTGTTTCGTAACAGCATCAACATAATCACAGTAATTCACTTCGGCATGCAACTGGTAGTTAAGCCTAAGAAAGAACTCCTTGGAGTACTTGGATGTTGTAACAGCGGCAATCACCTTGTAACCAAGCTCACATGCTAGTTTTTCTGATCTGCAAAACAAAATTGGAATTTTTATCTGCACAATTATAGTAAAACTGAAAGACATTTTTTTTAAATCATTAGTAAATGTATGGCAAACATATGAAGGCAATGTTTTGAGTAATATGTCAAAATCAGTACAAATGGCGCATTTCCACCGGTACAACAAGTTTGGTATTTGACCAACAATTTTCAACTCCGCTCCAAATCTTGCTCTATAGATGCGTCAAAGAATATGATTAAAACTTGGGAGCTGAATTAAATAAAAAACAAACAGCAGGTACACGTGCGTTAGGGGATTAGGGGTAGAAATGACGCATTAGGCTAAAAATGAATTACAGAAATCATCATGGTCCAAAGACCCGAGTCCAACTAATGGGGTGCAGGAAAGAGGGGCAAGAATTAATTCTCTTAATTTTTTGTGATTCATCCTGTTTTACCAAGGTTTTGCTGCTACTGCTCCAAGACACAAAGTGTGTCAAATTTACGTTTGCTGGCCATACAATTTTTTTGGGGGGTACAATTCTACCGGTGACAAAGGTTTTATCGAATCAGGTTTAGCGAATGTGTCGGGTCAAGTCAGACAGTAGGCTCGATTACTACTCTCTAAAACAGCACTGATCTGATGCCTATGAATGAAGATGTTGTCATCGAATATATACATGAAAACGTTTTCAAAAGTACTTCTTTTAAGGCCCTCGCCTTTTAACAGTAAAGAGGGTCCTAAACTACTATATAGACACAAGTGTAACCTTTGGATTAATTTGGTGCATATTCCCCTTCTTCTGTACATCGGATTAACAACAACAATGTCAACATAAAATATTGGGTCAGAAAACCACTGCAGCTCGCTTCCGACCAAGTCAAGAAACTAAAAAAGTAAATTTACATTTGGCTTAACGGTTTAATGGATTACGTTCAACAGGTGACTTGTGCAACAAAGTCACAAGTCAAATCTGGTCATTTATCAAGCGAGTTCAAGTTATTTCCCAGATGTTTTGATCCGCAACTTCAATGAAGCCGTGTCTTTGCAATGATAGAATTCAAACACGAGTCATTACGACAAATCAAGTTCAAATCAAAAAAATAGCAATTACCTATTTTTATTGGTCGAAAATTATCTAAATTGATTTCAGAACCTAGAATAAACAAACCTCTGGCACATGCCAAAGATTTTCCATTATTAGACAAGTCCTGGCTTCTGACAAATTAGTGTTGTAACATATTTTTTTAATGGGGATAAACTAAACTTCCAAAGAAATCCAATTTTTTGAAATAAGCCTATTTGGTAGCATGTTTACCAAATAATTTGCAAAAGCTTTTACAGCCAGACTTTCAATATATTTAGGACTTCTTTTTCTGCCGTTGTATTACGTTTGGAAAAGTTTGTCTAGCGTTAGATATCACTTACAAACGTGTGGAGCATTGCTTTTTATGGAAACCAATTTTCCGACGTTATAACATGTTTATATAGCTTCACGTATCATTTAAACACAAAGTACAAGCGTTTGATACTAATTTGTCTGGAACATCTGTAATTGTCTATCTGATTACATACCCTTGCGGCCATTGCACTTTTCTCGTGGGGTGTAGGATTTTCTATTTCATCCAAATTGGTTTCTGAAAGGGGGCACACGTTGACAGCAACTCCACAAATTTCCCCAGTATTTTCATCGAACGCGACAAGCGACGTTTCGCGTGACAGGTCCATCTTTTATTAAAAAGTAAAAATGTCAAAAGTGTCCATCCTAATCAATAGCCTTCACCCAGAATAGAAACCCACTTTTTTGCAAAGCAAAACAGTACCTTTGAAATTTAACTGAGCAAAGTAAAACACGGTCGCTCAACGGATATATATTTGAACCAGGTTTGTTGGAAGAACCCATCTTTCAGAGGCTTCGTAACAAAAGGAAGTGTAAACAGTAATTTGCTGCCAATGCATTTACGAACCAAAACAGAGAAATACAATCAGGCCAACACGATGCTGTTTTTGTTGCAGGCCCGCGTAAGTAAAAACATCTCGCGCAATTACCAGCTTTTGGGGTTTCCAGAAAGTTTACAATTTGTCGCTCGTGCATTTATAAAATTATAAACTCATAACTACAGTGTTGACACCGTGATCAAGTGTTTTGCTGCAGGAACTGCTGGAACAAATCCGTGTCATGCACAATATAGGTCGTTGAAAACAAACACGAGCTGATGTTATACTGTGCATGATAATATCGCTGTCGACTATTATGGTGATACGTAACTGATTGCTTTTTAAAATAACCGATGACTCTTTGTGCAGTTGGTAACGATATGACTATATAATGACTACATTGCACCTCCACGTCCTTTCTAATAGCAGGTCAACATAAACCTCCAAAAAACGCCCAAACTTTTAGGATTTGATAACAATCCTTAACGAATCTTTATTTTAAATGAGTGGCACCCAAACCATGAGTTGCACAAAAGTTGTTATTTCAACACAAAATAAATTTACTTTGCAAATATTATGTGATAGATGAACCTGATTTTGGTAGCAATTAAGATGTGGTAGTCTACTAACGTTGTTATACACACTTGTATTTCGTCAACAAGCCCTAAAAGTCTATTCAGTTTTGATTTCTGTTAACCCAGGAAATAAAAACAAATATTTTGCGGCACACAGTTTGGGAACCACTTCTGTAAATCAATATATATTTGGATGCAAAAATGTTTGCATGACCGTTGTATAACAATATATTGCAAATTTTTTTAAGACCCACAAGGCGACTCCATAGATTTCGTAATTACAAAGTTTACCTTAACTATCCGCCGGTCTTCGGCCGCAATTTCATCTGCGGACATTGCCAGCATCTGTGACAGAGGCTCATCTTTGAAATACAAATCGCATACAAAGTCGAGAGCTTCTTCGACATCTGATGAGCTCTTAATATCCTGGTACACGATTCCGTTTTCTATATTGCTACTGTGACAACTACTGCTATCACTATCTCCTTCATTGTTATCCATGAAATAAAGATGCGCCGCAGATAATTCTCACATCAAAGTAACGAGGTATAATTTTGTCGGCCAATGCAGACATTTTTTTGTATGCTGCGGTCAGACCACGCAAGCGGCAATCTCTGTGTA
Source organism: Phallusia fumigata (assembly GCA_008931825.1). Lineage (NCBI taxonomy): Eukaryota > Metazoa > Chordata > Ascidiacea > Phlebobranchia > Ascidiidae > Phallusia > Phallusia fumigata. Next base: position 5,589 of record QXVZ01029608.1, read on the forward strand.
TTTATTGTGTGACGTACCGGAGTCGACATACGTCACATCTTGCTGATGCACCTCCACATACACCTCCACCACAGGCGTCAATTTTTTAGGAATTTTTCTGTGTGGGATGGTGAAAATGATCAAATCAAAGCGGTGTGACATGTGATCAAATTACACAACATGCGCCTGTTGGTTTATCGTAGCGTCATTATACTATCTGTTATCGCTAATATTATCGGTGCATTTAGCACAAGAGACGCGCAAGATGGAATTCCTCCTGCGTTGTTTAACGAACGAAAAGAAATTGGCGTCACTCGCCTTGCACGTGCTTGGTGTAAACAAGTCTTAAGAAAATCCTTGTGTTGGCGCAAGCAATATATGTTCTCAAAGCAGGAATTTACGACGATTTCCGGAATTTTCTGGGGTGGCAGCATAGACTTTTCACAATGGCCGCCACCGCTGCCAACCCGGGAATCGACGCCTACGACCTTCACTGCCAGTACTGCCGCAGTGTTTGACATTGAGGTAAATGTTTAATTTCGCTATCGGAAAAAAAAACAACCGAGCTGTGGCCCGGTGGAACCTAAGTTGACGTTTGCGATAGTCGCGAAAGAACAAAATCAGATAAAACATGTTAAAAATCTGGAACATCGATGCCCATTTGAGTTTATTTTGGTTCAAAGTTATAGGGATAAGCAAGAGGGCATCAGAGAAACCATCCAAGGTTGGGCACACACCGATTCAGACAACTAAATTTCGTACACTTTTATCTCAAATTGTTTTTTGATTAGTATTTGTAACACTAAGATTTAAATAACTCTAAAAGCTGCTTTAACAAAAAAGTTAATCAATTTTCAGGTTTTCAAACCTGATTTTTTTAATTTAATAAAGTTGTTGGTTTGCTTGTAGAAGTTTACGAATTTGGAAATGTCTATCGTATTGACTTACTCAATGCAACTAAAATAAAAAGTCCTATCGTGTCTTTATGTTCGTTGAAGAGATAATCCTTGCTATAGCAGATTTTTCTCTAACAGTTGCGACATCTACAGCGAACAAATGATAAAATTGCATCAAAAGCGTCTGTGACCCCTCACTAAAATATAAGGAAAAGTGTTGACGAAAGAAAATGTCTTTACCTGAACTAATTTTAATAATTTTAAATTGTAATATTTTTGTTTTCCTTTATAATTTGTAGCTGAAATAATTATGTGTATTTTATTTTTAACTTCGTTTCTTTTGTTTTTTCGGGGATTCGCTTACTTGCGCATTTTTTATGAAACGACCTTGTGGAAAATTATTTTATCCGAATGTAACTTTTAAAATATTTACTATGCCCCTTTGTTTACTTAACCATATTTTAGTTGGATAGAGTTTCTATTACGGTGGTTGTAGGGTTGCCAACCGTCCTTTATTTCAAAGGACAGTTTATTCCGCTCTATTTGTCCTTGTCCTTTATTTAGATTTGAAATACCACTATTTGTCCTATATTTTAAAATCGCTTTGACTTGTGGTTAAATTTCTAATTTGAGACTCGAAGGATCAAAGCAAATTTAGCGTAATATACAACAAGTTAGTGATGAGGCCCTTCTCAAAATCGAGCAGTAATTTGTTATGAAAGAAATTAATGTGAGAAAACTTGNTCAAAATCGAGCAGTAATTTGTTATGAAAGAAATTAATGTGAGAAAACTTGTAATAGTAGTGCCAATATTTTATGTCATCATCAGATTGAAATATTAATTGAAGGTTTTTTTCGAGACGTAATAAAATATCAATCAAGATTTTAAGTCCGTTATTGTAGTTTAACAGAGTTGGCAACCCTTGGTGGTTGTCATTTGCCTTCATATGTTTTTTTAGTCGTGGTATCAACCAATGATGTCCGACGCAGTTGTGTTGCAATTCGCGCCACACGACTCTCCAGCATGACTCCAAACTTTTTGCCCCTAATTCGCAATTAAAGCTGCAGCTGCTGGCCCTTTACAATTGTGCAACACTCTTACTTTTATTTCGGCGCAGTTAGGCTACAACTGCAAGGTTTCTGCAGCATTTTTCTGTTCTACATTGATTTAATGCCTTATTCAGCTGATTATGTGCGCAGATGCGAAATCTAATACAACACAATTGAGCAAAACGTTAAAATTTTACAGTTACAAAGCTATGTGAATTTTGGTTGTAATGCGCCGATTCGTGTCAACCATTGGTGACCGGTATTTTCACATCATTTGGTATGGACCTGATATATGCCTCGATCGCTCCAGTCAGTTTGCTGAACCGGCAAAGTAATCATAGATTTGAAAACTGAGGTGTATTGAGTATTGACGTGAAAAGCACGTAAAAAATATTGCGAAACAATGTTAAAAGAAGCAAAATAGTTAATCATTGACTAAAATGTACAAAATTGTAATTGAAAATCATTTCCCAACCATGCATCTGTGCCACTGAAATGCAAAACTTTTCTGTAACCGCGAATAACTTGGCATGAACTTACGCCTAAAGCAACCAAACAATGCACTGCAAAAACCTAATATGGTATAACATATGCTTCTTCGCTCGTTGGCGCTAATCGCTTGATAACAAGAGCTGCGCTATAATGGGGTGCTGGTGGATCAATAAAAGGTTTTTGTTTCGTAACAGCATCAACATAGTCACAGTAATTTACTTCAGTATGGGACTGATAGTTAAGCCTAAGAAAGAGCTCCTTGGAGTACTTGGATGTAGTAACAGCGGCAATCACTTTGTAACCAAGATCAAATGCTAGTTTTTCTGATCTGCAAAACAAAATTGGATTTTTTATCTGCACAACTAATAGGGTGCAGGAAAGAGACGCAAGAATTACGTTCAATAATTTTTGTGTGTTTAATCCCACATTTAAGCGCCTATCCTATTTTACCAAGGTTTTGTTGCTATTGCTCTGGTCAAGGTAAGCAAATATATGTGATCATAATTAAGTCAGATTGTAGGCTCGATTTACTACTCTCTAAAACAGAACTGATCTGGCGACTATTAAAGAAGATGCTGGGATCGGGTATACACATGACAGCGTTTTCATAAGTTCCTCAAACGCAAAATTACCAAAAAGTCAAAACTGAGCTGAAAAATGCAACTCAATGCAAAAAAGCCGCTGGATAAGTTTTTGTTTGCATTTCTTATTTTACGATTCGTTTTGCATAGCTGCCTTTAACAGTAGGCTAAACAGAGTCCTAAACTACTATACAGACACAAGTGTTACCTTTGGATTAATTTGCTGCATATTTTCCTTCTTCTGTACATCGGATTAACAAGAACAATGTCAACATAAAATATTGGGTCAGAAAACCACTGAAGCTCGCTTCCGACCAAGTCAATAAACTAAAAAAGTAAAATTACATTTGGATTGGCAATTTAACTGATTACGTCCAACAAGTGAGTTGTACATCGAGTGGTATGTCAAATCGGCTCATTTATCAAGCGAGTTTAAGTCATTTCCCAGGTTTTTTGATCGGCAACTTGAATGAAGCCGTGTCTTTACAGTGATAGAACTCAAACTCGAGTCAAGACAACAAATCATGTTCAAATAAAAAAATCAGCAATCACCCAATGTTATTGGTCGAAAATCATTTAAATTGATTTCAGAACCTAGAAAAACAAACCTCCTGATTATGCTATAGATTTTCCATTATTAGACAAGTTTTGGCTTCTGGGAAATTAGTGTTGTAACAAATTTTGTGGATAAACTACAAATTACTCGAATTTTATAAATATGCCTTTTACAGCAGCTACATGTGCAGAAAGCAACAGTCTTGGTAGACCTACGTGTTGCATGATGATTATCAAATCATTTGCAAAAACCATTACAGCCAGACTTCCAATATATTTTAGGACTTCTTTTTCTGCCGTTGTATTACGTTTGGGAAAGGTTGTCTAGCGTTAGATATCACTTTCAAACGTGTGCATCCTGTTTTGCCTATAATCTGCGTGAGACAATGCTGAATGAATCATGTCCTTACCGCGAAGTTCCAGTGATAATGATAGGTTGAATCGAAAAGGCCTGGTCACGTGTTTGTGACTGAAACTATTTACCAACATTGTATGCGATACAACCTTACATCTGCTTTGGTTGCATGTACGTTAACCCATAGTAGTAGAAGTAATTTACTCATTGTGTTGCCAACTTATACGAATTTAACAATTTGGGTGCTGTAAAGCTTGTACCGCTTGGAGCGTATGCTATGAAAACTTTTTCTTACTGCTTTTTATGGAAACCAATTTTCCGCCGTTGTAACAGTTTATAGCTCCACGTATCATTTAAACACAAAGTACCAGCGTTTGATGCTAATTTCTCTAGAACAACTGTAATCGTCTGATTACATACCCTTGCGGCCATTGCACATTTCTCGTGGGCTGTAGGATTTTCTATCTCATCCAAGTTGGTTTCTGAAAGGGGACAAACGCTGACAGCAACTCCACAAATTTCTCCAGTATTTTCATCGAACGCGACAAGCGACGTTTCGCGTGACAGGTCTATCTGTTATTAAAAAGTAAATGTCAAAAGTGTCCATTCTAATCAATAGCCTTTACCTAGAATGGAAACCCGATTTTTCGCAAACCAAAACAGTTAGCGTTTAAAATTTAACTGAGCAAACTAAAACACAGTCGCTCAACGGATATTTATTTGACCAAGGTTTGTTGCAAGAACCCATAGTCAACTTGGATTCTGTCATGCACTACAAAGTTTAAATTCGAGTCCACCCAAACTTTTAATAACACTATTATGAAGCCTTCGTAACAAAAGGATGTGTAAACATTTTGCTGCGGATGCTTTAACGAAACAAAACAGAGAAATGCAATCAGGCCAACACGATGCTGTTTTCTTTGCCGGCCTGTGTTAGTAAAAGCATGTCGCGCAATTACCAGCCTTTGGGGCTTCCAGGAAGTTTACAGTTTGCTGCGCGTGCATTTATAAAATTATAAACTCATAACTGCAGTGTTGAAACCGTGATCAAGCGTTTTGCTGCAGGAACTGCTGGAACAAATCCGTGTCACGCATCCGAGAAGTTGGTATTAGACAATATAGGTCGTTGAAACCAAACGCGCGCTGATGTTATTATGCATGATAAAACCGCTATTGGGGATACGTAACAAATTGCTTTTTAAAATAACCGGTAACTCTTTGTGCAGTTGGTAACTATGACCAAATAATGACTGTATTGCACCTCCATGTCCTTTCTAATAGCAGGTCAACAGGAACTTTGCAAATATTATGTGATAGATGAACCTGATTTTGGTAGCAATTAAGATGTGGTAGTCTACTAATGTTGTTATGCACACTTGTATTTTGTCATCAAGCCCTAAAATTGATTTCTGTTAACGCAGGAAATAAAAACAAATATTTTGCGGCACACAGTTTGGAAAACACTTCTGTAAATCAATATATATTTGGATG
>QXVZ01029627.1:0-14531 GCA_008931825.1 Phallusia fumigata
ATAAAACAAGACAATTAAAATGAAATGCCCTCCTAAGTAGTAGCAGACTGTGACCAACCATAATAAGACTTGGATTCAATATTTTGGATTTAAAACAACTATTCTAGAACAGCCAGCTATTCTACTTTGAACATCCCTACACACGACATTATACATGTTTCTGAGATTACAATAGATTGAGTGGGTATCTGCTACCTTACATTTTTTGTAACTCAGCACCTACGTGGTGGCTGCAATCAAATTATTATAGTCGGATATGTGTCTAGCAATAGTAAAAAGGTTGTGCAACCCTGCAGTGGCGCAACTAGCGGGAGTTAAAGTGGGTAGGCAAATGCTAAAAAAACTGCCAAGGTCGTAAGAGATAAACTTTGAACCACGCCTAGCCATGTTTTCATGTGTTTCCCTTTCCACCAGTCTTCGCCAACGGTAACACAATCATTAACGTTTACAGCTTTTACAATGCTGTTAAAGCTTTATTATGCGATCGTGTAGAAACCTTCATTTAAATCCCACTGACGCGTAAGTCGAAATGTATTTTTACTAGTGATGTACCGAAGATTCGGTTTCGGCCGAATAATTTGTTACGATTCGGTCAAAACCGAACTTTTACGCACACAGAAAATAACCTTCTAGCACACCAAGTGTTTGGGCCTTATTGATATTTGACTTTACCCAAAGCGATGTTTGTATTTTGCAATGTCAGATAACGGACACGTAATTAGGCGACAAAGACACGTGTTGCGCGTGTTATTACGTATCACACAATCTTTCAAACTGTTCTTTCAAAAATCTTCAAGCTTAACTAATAGGCCTAACAGTGAAAAAGTGCAACAAAGGATATATGATTGTTTGGTTACAGAACAAAACTGTTAAATAGGGTATTTTTGCTGCTGTTTGTGGTAGGTTATGGTAGTTATGACCACACACTTTTTAAAAACGAGGGCTTAACGATCAAATGTGATTTTGTTTATTGCGTTTTGTACTAGTTTTTATTAAAGCATTATCGTTTTGTCCACCCCCATTAAAAGATCAGTAATTCATTTGGAAGCTGGCAATGATGGCCGAGGCAACATTAAAACCCACAGAACTAAGATAATACTGCAACACAATTACACAACTATCCTGTTGTAGCACGACTGTTTTGCATGGCTGCAAAACTCATGTGATTCTGTCAAAAGCGTAACGTACGGGTTCGCATGACATCACAAATAATTCGGTTGATTCGGCCGAATTTATTCGGCAAAAACCGCCGAATATTCGGTTTCGGTCCGAACCTAATTTACGCGATTCGGTGCATCACTAATTTTTTCCACAACGTATTCCGGCCTTTTGTGGAATCTGCAATTTTGGAACAATCCATGCAGTTAACACTTCCAAAAAGTTGCTAAAATATCTTATCTTATCTTCCTTCTTAAGCATTAGAAGGCATGTGGCATCAGTGCATTATTGTTCGCTGTATGTTAGCATGCATCCTCAGAGGAACAGAATACATCGCAGAACAATAATTGTGCAAGGCGCAGTGTTGGAATAATGAAAGATTCAAAGAATCTCCATTGTTACTATTGTAATGTGCATTTTTGTTGCTATTCTCGCACTTTGCTGCATTGTATGAAGTTAATCCTGTTTAATTACAAGCGAATCGGCGCTATACAAGAGCAAGTGTAACTAGGCGCGTTATACACATAGGCGCTGATAGAAAGGGACCTGGCATGCCGACAAACCTACCCCCCTAGTTGCACCCATGCGACCCTGCTTTAGACATACAAATGACAGAGTTTATCAAGCAAACCAAATTTTAAACATTTCCAAATTTCTCAACTCTCTAGCATTACAATAGTTAAACCTTAATTACCAGGTCTTTTATTTAATTTGGACATTGCATGTAAGCTCTTGACAAGTCCAACATGTTAATCCTGTGACAAGATTACAAAAATCATCATGAAACAAAACGCAACATGTGTAAAACAATCTGTAAAATTTACTATGTACAGATGACTGAATAGGTTATATGTACCACATAATTTTTTTGCAATAATGCCTTCAGCCCTTCTTTACCTAGGTAATGAATAAGTCAAATATACTTCTGCATCAACGATCTTGCCATATAAATATTTGTAAATAAAAAATATTTATGCGTAGTCAATCGTCTTGCAACACAAGACAAAAGGCTAATCATGCTACAGCCAATTGTGTTTGCTTGTGGTGCTGCATTGAAAATGCTTTTAGCCTGGACTATTTTCTTGGGAAGAAAGATGTTGAATTTACAGCTAAAAATGTCATTGAGTGCACATGGTTTCTGAGAGGGCTTCGCATGTAAACTTTTACAACAATTTACCTTTGATTTCCTGGTGTGGCACAATCTTGTCTGACTTTGTCAAATCATTTGAAGCACAAACAATAAATATGGATATACAGCAAAGCACTCAGGTGGTCAGTAACTAATCTAAGAAACAATGCAATGTGTAACCTTCAGGTCTGTTGGAAACATCAAAAATTTACAATGTATTTTTGTCAATCACGATACTCTAATCCATTCACAATAATTGTGGGCAATTACTTAGAAGACTTCAGACAAAACGTCACATTACAATGGCCCTTAGTTACAAGTCTGGGTTTCATAACTGGCTTACTGAGCTCAAATGCATTACCAACACCATTGGTACCTGCACAAACTGTTTACACTAGTCATCTTTCCCAATAAAGTGTCTGATTGTAAGCATGCAACCTAATTGCGACCTTTTTTCAGACCACTGCTATTTACCTTAAGTCATTTNTGTAAGCATGCAACCTAATTGCGACCTTTTTTCAGACCACTGCTATTTACCTTAAGTCATTTCAAAACAGGGTTGCAGAGTCGGAGATATAAAGTCCGACTTTGACTCCTAGTATCTATAAAATGCGAACTCTGACTCCTAGTCTCTATTATTACTCGGATGCCAACTGTGAAATCCAACTTCCAGTATTACTAGGAATCTCACTCGGACAAGTGGGCTTTTTGACCAATAATGAAAACCTGATAAAAATGACCTAAGCATTCGAACCACACACCAGCACTTGACTTCTTCAAAAATCCAGACTCCAACTCTGCTACAAGCACTGCCAGTCCAAAGCAAGAAAACAAATTGTTGTACAAACTGTACCAAAGTTATTTTTGTGCAAATTACCCAAAATCAGTTCTAAAATATAGTGACTGTTGGAACATTGTTATTGGTTTTACCATTTAGCACATGGCGGTGGGTGTAAAATAGTTCCTACTGTAATATTAGGTATCAAATTTACTAATTTAGGTGTATTTGGTTTTATTACACTTCATTACTGCACCTGGAAAAAAGTTTGCTTACAGATTTTAGTGGAATATTTTTTTCTGGTTACATACACTTCAAAATCCACTTGAAGAAAAACATGGTTTACTTGAAGCAAATAAAATCTCTTAAAGCCTATTTTTTCATTTTTAATTAAAACAATTCTCTTTCTAAAAATGTACTTTAGGATACATAATGAATTGGGTTGCTTCAGCATATCAACAGTCTACGATTTCACTAAAATGGCAAAGTGGGGAAGGTAGATGATTCCCTTTTCAGACGTGTGGCATAAGGCTTACTACTTCACTTGGTACTGCAAATATGGAAGATGTTAAAATGGGGTAAAACATGCAGTCTTTGGTATTAATGTTGGCAGTTAGTGCTATAGGGGTCAGGATTAGTAAAAGGGTAAAATTTTAAATGCAAATACAAGCGAAGTAACAAGCAAACTAAGCAGTTTTCGAAGGCACCGGATGGTGCCACATACGGAATGCACTATTGAAAGGGAATCACCCAACTTTACCTTGCCATGACCTTTTCCTGCAAAGTTGAAGAACAAAAACAATATGCTAAGGTAAAAAATTTAAACAGATAGAACAGAATGTTCATTCACAGAAATCAGGTTTAGTAAGTTCGTTTATCTTGTGCAGTAAATCAATCGCTACTGTTACCATTACCATCATGGCATGATTGGTGAATATACCCTGTTTAAAAGTTGGCAAAACAAAAACAACGTCACTGGGTTATAGACGATGTGGATGCACCGTTAGCTTATTATCTGTATGTGAGAATTTACTACCGGTACTCCTCAAATGAATTTTGCTCATATGAAACCTGACATAAACTCAATTATATACAAAACAGTATGTCAATTTTCTTTCTGACATCGTAAATTGCGCGTGGTTTCAGTATTTTGCAAAAATTCAAGTTTTAGCGATCTTTAATAACGTAATGAGGTCAATCAAAACTATTATTTTCATGAATCAGCATCGCATGCCACATCGCAAAACACGCGCGAACTTCGCCCTAAACTGGTGTCCATAATCCGCAACAGTGCAGTCCAGTTTGCGCAACAACTTTTCGAGGAATTCGGTGTTGACCACGTGCTCGTATATTTGATGCAATGTTAACTATTTTCAAAGCACCTTACAGGCAATAACGTAGCCAGCCCAACATTTTGATGGGGGGTGAGTAACCTAACTTAATGTAAAACTTGGAGATTTTTTCCAGAAGCCTACTTCATTGTACAATTTAGAAATTTGGGGACGGGGGTCCTTTTCGCCCACCCTTCGCTACGCCCCTGCTTAAGGGCTGCTCTAAACTGCCACGCCATTTGTTTTCACATGTATTTTTAGTTACAAGAGCGCCCCAGGTTGTCGGTGCGCTGTTGCGCCCAACAAAACCTTACTCTGCAACTTCTTAATTTCTTTTATACTGCGACTAAGTTGTCATTCGTCCCATATCATCTCCAGTCCAACAAAATATTGACTGTTTTGACCTAATTAACCCAGCTTTGACTTCCTACAAACCTAGACTGGGATTTCAACATGCTAGAATTTATGCAACAAAACGTGTCGGCAAACAAACCTAAAAATGCCGGTATTACAGCATACACCACTTGTCAAAGAGAAAAAAAATGTTAAATCTTTTATAATGTTTGTTTTGAAGTGGTGAGCCGAGCCGTACAAATGTGTTTCCCAGCCCGCACAATGCGGATATTTTTAATCTCGAGACTAGCTAACTAATATCACACTAACAATGCTAGTTGTGGCTAAACAAGCGACATTTGTTTTTGGTCACTGGTTTCACTTGCACTGTACAGTTCAAAAGAGCACGGTTACGTACTTAGCAAGCAAGAAATGAAGAGTGGTGAAAGGCATGTTAGGTTTGTTAAACCACGAAAGCAGACCAATAATAGAATATTGTACAAGAATTGGGACATTATTTGGCACTGAAAAGCCCATCAGGCCAATGGCTCAGCACAAACCTCAAGGGTTTCAAAGCAAAAACATAAACACCCACAATCAATAAAAGCATAAAAGCACAAATAATGATAAGCGCAAATTGAAGGCACAAAAAAGCCCATTCCCCCACTTAGTGGACGGTATGTGGGACATCAGTGGATTATATGGCCTGCAGTCTGTTCTTCCACATCACACCCGAAGGCCGCAGAGGAAGCCAGGCCCCAATTGTACATAGATGACCGAAAGCGCCCAACCAAGTTCTTAGCCCTTCCAGGCCCGCCCGGACAGGTCAAATCCAAGTTGTTTGCTGAAGTGGTTGGGGCGGTAGTGATGGAGTGGAGTAATCTTGCTTTCCCACTCCTCTTTCCACTTGATATTCATCCATTCGGCTGTACTTTTACTGTCCTGCAGCAATGACGGCCGTTACTGTCCGGCATTCGGCCGTGACTTTCCAGCGGCAATGAGGGTGTAGTCGGGGATTTTACAGTTCAGATATCGAGACAGAAGAAGAGCGTGTGTATAGTGATGACACAGTTCCACATTCAGCACTCGTTTCGAACCTGCAAAAAAAATAATGATAATAATACAGATAATAATCAGTACAAAAAAGTTAGTCCTAGTTGCCAGAACAGAGTAAACGAGTATCGCTTATCTGTTTATGTGTTGTTTTTTTACACACCCAGAGCCCGAAAGGGCAGCGCCACCGAACCTGGCATAGCGTTGTTGTAGTTATTATTGCGTAAGACACGGGCGACCAAGCGAGGTTTTGATGTAAGGGCCCACAAACCATTGTTGTGAACAAGTCTTTGTAAGCAGAAGGTGCAGTAACAAAGAAACCACCAACCTTTCTGTTCTGGTCTCGGCTGTTTTTGGGACAAAACTGTCACGACATATTGGGCAGACTTTTAATGTACTTGTGCACTGCACACAGCAACAGATGTGGCCGCATGGGATAAAAGAGACATCAGCAAGGCAGATTCCACACACCTGCGTACACATGCAATAAGGTTAGGCCTGTGGAGTTTCATATACCGTAGGTTAGGTCGTTAGGACTCCCTCAGCGTTTCCCAATTCGCTTTAAATAAACCTATTGCTGTTTACTAAGTATATCAATCTTACCTTCTAATTTTATTAGCAAACCAAAACATACTGTAAAGAAGTCTTATCGACTATACTAGACGTCTACTACCTGTTTTTAAATGCATTGTTATACTGCATACCTTATATAGTAAATGTTAGTTTCAGCGAAGTCAGCTGAGTGTGAGTCATACCTTGCATAGACGTTCAGTTATAAGCACACTCATGTCGCGCTGCAATCCTGTACTTTGGTCCAAGACTTCAACTTCGTTGTCCAGGGTCTGTTCGCAACACAACGAAAAACTATACCTTTTTGGAACCAAATGTTTGTTGCAAATTCATTTATTAGTAATTTAGTAGTAATGCGCCGGGGTATCGGTGGGCCGAATTCTTTAGGAAAATGTAATTTTTTATGATATTCCAGTGTTTTCCGAGTGTAAGTGTTTGAAACGAGTTTACTTGCATAAACAAGATACAACATCCTCCAAACCATTTCCCGAAACGGCCCTTTTTCGCCTCGACCGTGTTCAGTTTCGACCGAAACCTTTTAAGGGCAGGTTTGGTGCATCACAACCCAACAGTAAGTTTCGACCACGTGTTTTTCTTCTTACCCGATTTCGACTTTCCGGTGAGTTTGGACTTTGGTTTGTATTCGAAGTTCCGTTCGACGGTTGCGTTTCAAAGTGTCTTGTCGTCTGGCGTGAGACAATACAGGCTTAATGCTGATTCACACCAAATGCGTCTACCGTTTGCGTTACGGTTTTTTGATCTCGCGGCACTTACACCGGGCGGGACCTAAGTTTATCTATTAGACACGGTCAAAGTGTTTTATGTTTGATAGATAGACTTTGGTCCCGGCTGGTGTAAGTGCCCTGCTTACCGCGAGATCAAAAAAAAACGTACCGCAAACGGTAGACGCATTTGGTGTGAATCAGCCTTATTCGGGTCGATATTATAAACCAGGTGTGCACAGCCTTTTCGCAGTTGTCCGCCGCATCACAGAATTTACTTTTTTACTAGTTTTTTTAGTCCAAATTATTTTTTATTAATGGCATGTTATAAAGATAAATGGTTTTATTTAGTATTATCTTATTTACTCGTCTCTAAACTGTAATGAAATGTGAATTTTTCCTTGCTCTTACATGTTTTTTATCCAGCTAAATAGTGTTGATTACTGCAAGGCCGTCAATACCAACGCTTTAATATACATGTGCGCGGCCTCATAAAATGGTATCCGCGGCCGCAGGTTGTGCATCCATCAATAAACCCATACGCTTTAACACACGTTTCTCTATGGTGGTTTTCGTTGTTACACGATGTATGTGGACAAACACATAAATGCGTTTAACTTTAATTAGGTCAGTTCATAGATTGTAATTTCCAAACAGTCGCAAGCAAAACGTATAGGGATTTCCGCTTTATAACTTTTAATAAATCAACGGCGCTTATTGTGAACAATTTTGTGTAGTTATTTTTAAGGCAAGCAAACCCCCTTGTTCCACATTTAACCGGATTTGTTTGTTGACATCCAAAGTACCTGCTGGCTTGGTGGATCGCTTGCAAAGTCGCTGGAATGAAATGATGAAGCCTGTGGAACAGACTGGTCTTGCACCTCGCTTGATTGTTCGCCACGCTGGGAGTTTTCTAGCTGGTCGTTCCTTATTCGAACAAAAAGAATTACGTAACACATCCTAGACCAGGCATTCTGAGGCCAGGATGTAGACCACCTAATCTCATTTGGGTCGGTTCAGTAAAATAATGGTACACCAATTTAGTGACCCCCGCGACCTGACTACGGAGGGTATTTATTCAGAAAACTTTCAACAAAAATGAGCTTGAGATTTTTAGCAGACTCAGAAATGTATGCCGGGGCGTATGAAATTATCAAGTGGGCAGGGCAGTTTGTTGGACATGCCTATCCAGGACAGTCCATTCCACAAAAGGTGATTGCATCAAGAGTGAATTCACAGGTAAACGGAACCTTGCATGGTCCTTAATCACTGGTTTAAGTAAATAGCGTGTAACAGTAACGCAAACAGCACACAAAAATACCTTTTCTGCTGGAACATAACAGCGTCCAGTAGGTCTGCTGCCTTTGAATAAGGTTGGCCATGAGCTTCAATGTAAATTCGCATCACTTCTTGTACAAGCGTGCGTTCGAATCCCATACCTGACGGAAATAATAACGGCAAACGTTTTGACACACTTTTAAATTAAATAGGTATATGCGACAAAAGAATATTACTTGTAATGACGTTGAAGTGGCATAGAGATTTACCTTCATACACCAATTAAGCCTTACACTTGAAAACGTCATGAATTTATCTCCGGCTTTTTGATTGCTATTAGTGATATTGTTTAGCTGCGATTTCCATCACTTACCTACTTACGAAGTTGATGCCAAAGTTTTAAGCATTTTTTCTTATAAACCATTTCTTACCCACAACAGTGGCAACAATTTCTGATTTTAGGGCATCCTCAAGTAAAACTGCAATGGGTTGCCTATCTCGTTTTTGCTCTTCCGCACCAGTTCTTTGATTACTGGAAGTACAAATAGCAAACTTTGTTATTACAGGCATACTAATAACACAATATATTGTGTAAGTGCTGAACGTACCCTAGGGAAACTTGAGTGGTTTGTGTTTGGGGTATAGGTCTTTTCATATCTGGATGTCGTTGTAAAATCGCTGAAACATATTTTTGGCCTTGTTGCTGGAGAAGGTATTCACAGGTGGGGTACCATTTTGCATGCTCCTCCCATGGATCATCATTTCTTCTCCAATGTTGTAAACCGCCATTGCAGTAATAGCATTTTACATGGTCACGAACACCTGCAGACAAAGTCAATGTACAAAACATTAAAGTCAATATGGCTTAGATGAGTATCAAGGTCGAAATGTTTCATTTGAGGCCAAGAAATGAGCCATGTAGCAATATATAAAGAATTGGCAGACTTACAACTGTTTTGTTTGGTTGTGAATTGTATTATGATATCTTACAGTCCACTATATTTGTAATTCTTTTAAGTTGAAACATTTTGACAGAAACGTGTGTTAAAACTTGCCAATTACTGTTAGTAAATGTTTGCATAACTTGGACTTTTCAAACTGTTGCTTTTATCATGTAAATTTATGTCGATTTCTAGTTGCACACTAACTCAGTATGTTCATGTTCCCAGACAAAGCTTTTAAAAAACCAACCCAAGAAAAAGAAGCCAGCTTCAGCGACCATGCGTGGAGTAGCTCGTGTGTACGACCAGTTCATATATGTTGCCAGTCTGTTGTCAAGTTGTGCCATTTGTGGTGTTGATGGAAATTCACAAGGAAACATGTTTCGAAGGTCAATTCGTTCTTTGGCAATCAATTCATGTGCATTAAGTGGTGGCTGAAACAAGAAAATCTGTTTAAAAACTGAGGTATAGTTTGTCAAAAAATAGTTTTAGAAGTTTCAAATTGAAACAGTCACTACCTAAGTTTACACAAGGTAATGCAGAAATTTTTGTTTTACTTTCTTAACTGGGGTACTTCAATCAGGAGAATTCAAGTAAAAAAGGTACATAGCTTACTGCAAAAACTTCAGGTATATTCTTCGGTTCATGCCCTTGTGCCATGGCACAGTTGGGAAAGTGTGTTAGATGCTCAACTGCAGGGTTATCTGTGCGCCTCCAATTGCGTAACACTCCTCCACAGCTGAAACATTGTGTGCGATCGCTATTTCCCAAGTAAAACCAGCCAGCATTGGCCATCCTCCGAGGAGAAGGACCAGATTCCACTGACCACAGTGCAGTGAAACTTTTCACTCGATCACCCACACAATGCAGGTTTAGTTGCTCCAAATATCTTTCATGATCTGGATCTATAATCTTTGCCATCCGTTGCGTTATTGGTAGGCTGTGCACTGGCGGTGAGTCTAAAGCTTTAGAACTGGAAAATAACATACTGTGTTATGCGACCTTTTCAAGTTAGGTATCAGTGGTATTTTTGCTCAAAGTATACACTAGAAATTGACTCGTTATGATACGGGTTAAACTGTTTTCCTCAAATAGTTCAAATAAAATTAGTTTAGAAGGTTGGATTTGTAACCACATAGGGAACAAGAACACAATTAGTAGACAAGACATAGGAATACTTACATGTGTGGGAGATTTGAATTATCAGTTACAGAATTATTTTGAGTTTCTTGAGTTGAAACCTCTTCAGCATTCTGTTCCCCTTGAATAGCCTAAAAACATTTTTTTTCCAACAGAAGTTCTTTAGAAATTTTTCTAGAACTGAAAACCCACTGAAAGTGCAGAGTGGATTGGTATGTTTCCACAACTATCTTCTTTCCTTGTGAATTTGCATGTTGTTCTACAAAAGTGTTTTTGATCAGTAACTAGCAAAAATGTAAAACACAGTAACTACACTGAAGGCATGTATATTAAGTTAAGTCGGCTTGATGAAAAAACGTAGTGACGTAATTACACAAAAACAATCACCAAGCTACATAATATTGAGACCTTACAGCGCTAAAAAATAAAGGGCACAAATATTGGCGAACACCTTAATGTTTAATAAGTTTCCTTCAAAAAAATCAATAACTTTTAGGTATAGCAGTTACTCCAACAATAACAACTTATTTAAATCTAATTTACAAATAGTTTACAAGTATACCTGTGCATTCTAAGCAAAAATGGGTCCATCTGCGGTGTTAAATTTTGCATTGTATTGTCACAGGCAAAACACTTGACACTGTCTGAGACTCCTAAATAATAAAACCCTGCTTTCGCATATTGTTGTTCATTGATGTGGATCATTGGTGGAAATTTCACAAAAGTTGACATGCGAAATATTTCGCGGTGTACATCTAAACATAGTGTAAAAGATGTTGGTTAAATTGCCATTTAGAATGAATCAAACCTGGTCTCTTTGCAATTTTTCTCTAAAAATGAGAACAAGCAAATGTTTCACTACTGAAATATCTGTTTCAGAACTCTCTGTTGGTGCATTTCATTGATTTTTTAAAATTTACCAAAAACTTGTTGCATTCAATTTTACAGGTGTGTAGTGTCAACTTCAATGAAAATATACTAAATATTAAACCAGTAGTGCCCAACCAAGGGTCAACAGAAAGATTTATGGCGGTTTTGAGCTGTGCATGTATAAGATTAAAAGCAACAGCAACTTTTAGCAAACACTCTTGGTTTAAAAAAATAGTATTATATTTCTACCATAAGCTTGATAGCAAGGACAGATTTCAGTACAACATACTTTTTGATGATGGGCTTGACAGCTTTAATCTTGAGCTTGGTGCAACAACAGAAACAATAGTTTTCACCCTAGCAACCATCTTCCACATTTAAACCTTTCAAAACAGTAGATTTGAAGTTCTTTTCTTTGCAAAATACTTTGCCGTTTCTGGCCAGTTAAGCATGTGGAAAAACTTTTTTGGTAGCATAAAACATTCCATGAAGGGCACAGTGAGTTTTTAAGGATACATCAGATAAAAAACTAAAACTGCAGTAAAACAAACATTACAATGTAAGTGAAAAATATAACAAAAGAGAAACAAGATTTCCAAAGTTACAAACATATGTACTTTCCATGGCCAACCCAACATTGCAACAAATTTCAGATGACGTCATTTCAGGTCATTTGTAGAAATAAATCTTTTGAAATCAGTTTACCAGAATAAAACGAGTCTGACGCGCCCAGCAAACAAGCAATTCATCAAATAGCCTTTTCCGAACTCCTGCTCGTGAAATCGCAGTTCGCAGGCCCGGTACCGTCAGGGGATTTCCAAATGGGTGTTTTACCATTGAATTTGTATCCTCACAGAATAATGTAAGGATGTCAGTGAGATTCGCACGGCGTTGTGCATGCCACCGCCACGTACGTCGAAACTAAGGGCTTCAACGTACCACCGTATCAATAGCGTAGCCAGCCCATGACATTGCTGCGTATCAAACTACAAGTGTTTTGCAAATTACCGATACCGCAACAGTGAGTTTTTTATGGATCGGTCTACATAACTAGTTTTTGGATCTATTTGGAATTAGATTCAACGCATTTTGTCGGCCACGTGAAAACGTCTAAATAAACTAAGGATTACATATGCCGCAATACCACAATTTTTGCACAAATACTAACTTGTTGGCAACGTTCAACATCTGGCCGCAGGCCATAGCAAAACCTGCGTAGCTAAACATGTACGGTAGACTTGGGCGATAAAGCCCAATTTGGCAGAGAGTGTAAAGTGAGGCAATCTTAAGAATTAGTGCTGCCCACTGAAAAACTGACACCGGTAAATAGTAGAAATGGACCGTCATATTTACCTTTTTGTGTTCGTACTTAGTGTTCTGCATACATCAAAAGGTCAGTATAAATGTAAACTATATCGAGTCAGAATAGATGGTGCTTCACCAATGCTCTCTGCTAAAGGCCACTCGCAAATAATTTCTCGCAATTTGTGGCCCAAAAAAGAAGGTTCTATATAGGATGTAGATAACTATCTTTAGGGTTTGCAAACGACATCGCTTATAGTCAGATCCCTGCGTCAACGTTTACACTTTTACCGCCAGGAACAGTTTTTGTATTAGACGCTTTAGAAATGTATTTACTCTGTTTATGCTTGTAGCGTTGCAGTGTATGAGATGCCGTGGATCCAGCACTCAGGACTGTGACTTGAAAGGAAAGCTCCAAACATGTCTGATAAATCAAGTGAGAAACTTTCGACTAATTTATCAGCTACTATCGTTTAATCTGATTTAACTTCTGCTTTACATTAAAGCCGTGTAACGTCAACGTACAGTTACAGGCAAATAGGTACCAAAAAAGCAAATATGCAAAAAAAGGTTAGGGGTTTTAGTGCTACTGTGTCGCTATGTTTTCTTTCACCAAGTAAAATAAACTTCACTCAGGCTATTTCACTTAAATTTATTTGGTAGGAATCATGTGAAACTGTGGTTCGGAGAAGAGGATCTACGGAAACTGTGGAAAAGGGATGTAGAGAGTCGATGGCGTGCAATAATAACCAGCGTCAGGTAAACTGTAGCTGGCGTTCTGCTTGCGCACAGTGCTGCGGGTATAAGACCTGGTTCCGACAGCTTTAACTGTGTCGTAGCCAGCTAAAAAGTTGAGGGCGATAAATGTTTTATGCTTTGGGAGGTTTGCTATGGGCGAACACTCAATGTGGCTACAGTTATTTTTTAGTTAAATATATTTTTTATTTATGTAGTGTCTGACATCAGAAGTTTGGACAAAAGTAGAAAAGTGCCTATAGGCTGTTTCTTCTCGCAAAATGCCAAATTAGGAATCTTTGGTTTGGAGATTTGGTTGCGACGCAACAGCTTCGCTTTCGTGATTGTGCTGGGTTCTAATCTGACCGCTTAAGCCTCTCTGAGCAATTATCATTTAGCTGCATGGCACCAAACCTGTGGTATTCCATGGGCTAAAGCAGTGAGGCGGAAATGAAAAAGAGACAAGCAGACCGCGGCGCATCAATTATGCCCGCTATAAACAAGCATTTATGCTTTGTTTCTCGCACGAAAAATGGAACGAAGCAAACAAATAAATGTATACTAAATGATTTGCAATATTATACACCAAGCCAAGTAACTATGTTGAAATAGTTTACCTTTTAATGAAATTTTTGTTTTGTTTTCCTTACAATTCTGCAGTTCTTCGTCAATATACTTTTACACAGAACAATCGTCTTTCTGGGCAATCAACTCAGTGTAATATAGATCAGATGGAGTCATTTTGTACGTGCTGTTGCAAAGGAGAGTTGTGCAATGTAGGAGCTGAAACCTGTTCGCCGACAAGCAATGGACCAACAGGACCGGGTTAGTAGCCTTAGGGCACACATGTGGATGTAGGGCAAAAGTCAATTGAATTTTATAAATACGAAAGTAGGACAGCCTGATATGGAAATTTTTTCACAAACCTTCAAACGGCATATGGTTGAAGAAACGGACATGAAATATTTGTTTAAAAATTATTGGAACCAAAATAAAAATGACAGGCATTTAATCTTGGTTACGTCAAATTTAAAATTCGTATAGGTGTACCCTGCATTCCTCACAATGACGTAAAATTTGTTTTCGACCCTTAATTCTTTAAAATTTGTTTTCGACCCTTAAAACTTTATGTGCATAAATGTTTGTAAAATGTACACACTTACATATAAGTAATGTAACATGTTTACAGCC
>QXVZ01029650.1:0-12906 GCA_008931825.1 Phallusia fumigata
TATCCCAACATTATGCTGTGGTTTTTAATAATTTTGAAAGCTGTATTTTTGTAGGTTCGCTTTGATGACAATTTTCGCTCGTATGGTATTCGCGCTGATGTATGACGTCAACACACGTAACTCCACATTTTTATGAAATCTTATAACCTTCCCCCGTCATTTAAAAGCTTCTCAATCTAAACAATTTTGGTAAACACAAATTTTTAATTCAGCTTTTTTCAAAACAGCGGATTTTTGACCTACAGAACTTATAAATAAATCGTTTTGTAGTGGATGTTTTTTTAGGTAAGGAATATTTTGACCAATCACAACTACGAAATCCCCCCTCCCGTTGACACAAAATGAAAAAAGAACGCTGACGGTTGGATATTTTAATGATCGCGATTAGCTAATTACGAGACCAAGTACTAAAGTACTAACCCGAACCTTTAACCGTTAAAACTTGTTTGTACATAAATTTCGTTTGATCGAATTTTGCGACGCCTTCAAACAGAACATTTCAGAAATATATGTTTCAGAAACACCAGTCGACTTTCAAGTGGGGTCTACGCGCAACCTCTATTACGTCACAAACGAAAGTTACAATCGGCAGCACTTTAAAAAGTTCCAGCTTCAGTTTGATACTTCGCTAGTACCGCGCTACCCGTAAACACTGCAGCTAGCGGTTTGTATTTTGAAAGTAAGAGTTGCTTTTAAAAGGGCCACTCATACCACACTTGATTCTGAGTGCAATCGAAGCAGTAGTTTGTCATAAACTCTCGACAGTAAAAGTCATTTGGATGGTGTGAAAATGTTGACCAGTTTCAACAGGTCGAAAATATGTAGCAATAGATTGAAACTAGCGATGTACAATTTGCAATTTCGAATTTTACAAAACGTTTTTTGCAAGAACGTTAATACGTTTTTTGTGCTTGACACAAAAAAACTTTTGAAACAGAAAATTTGACCTGGGAAATTTAGCATCTTGCTTACAAAGAGTTTTTTTATTTTCTTTTGATAGGTTAAGTAGTTGAAAAACATATTATGAAAGATGTTTACAGGATGTAGGAAAATTACTTTCAAGATATCATAGCAGTTTTTTGAATATTGTAACTGTATGCAAACACAATAGAATTCGAAAAAACTAATAAAAATAAGTATTTACGACATTGTAAAACGCAGTTACCTAATGTTCAAACGGTAACGAAGCTGTTGTCGCATCGAAAAGCGGAAGAGTTTAAATAAATTCGACGAAACGTTTGTTTTTGAAAAGTTTGATTCAAGTCGAGCGTTTGATTCCCAATGACTTATTTATACGTGATACCTGAAATCTCACCTCATTTATAACGACAACGCTGCAAGTATTGGGCCCAATCACCTCGGTTAGTGTTGTCAGTCATTTAGGGACCGAGATTGAGTTTGTCTATATCTTCGGGGTTGAATTATTAGGGGTTGAGCACTTAATAATTCACAAAGCCGGAGATAGCTGCGCAACGTTAAAACGTTGTGACGCGCAAACATGTGAAGGGCACAATTGGTGGATCAAGGTCGAACGCGCTGCAGCTACGCCGTCAATGCAAAGAGTTATGTGGCGGAGCTCACTAGAGAGTGAGTTTTGGTGCAGTATGTAAACAAGACATAAGGGAGGCTGTAACAACATTACAAATTGAAAACAATACACTACCTTACAATCTGGCACATTTGTAAAAGGGGAGAGTTTTTACAGCCACCGTTAAATAAAATATCAAACTATGACTGAAACANTGCGCCATTGTAACAATGTAATGCACCATAAGTTGACCAACCCATGTTGTTTCATTTTAAATGTATAGTTATGGATGTAACATTCTTCAATTGCAACTGACAATATTTTAATGTTGAATTCTATCAATTCTATCATGACACAAGAAGATAACAATGGAAGCTTTTAGGTGCATGGTTTTATAATCACAATTCAAAAATCAGTACATCAACGCTTACCAGCCCTTGATATTTAAAAGTGTCGTAGACGCTTTGAATCAGCAACCAAAATGGCCAAACATATTCGAATCGAAACTCCAGTATGAAGTCAGCAAGCAATATGAACATCCAAACCACCACAAACTTGATGTACACAAATGAACTGAAACAACAAAGCCTAGTTTAGGTTGACTTCAAGTTGCTAATAGAAATAAAGCAGAGTCAACAAAGCAGTTGGAAAAAACATTGGGTACATCAATCTAGTTCAAGGTAGGTCTCATGCACTTTTACATTTCATTCAATATGTCATTAATAAAGTCTTTAATAAGCAAAGGTTATGGTATAAAAAACACATACTGAAGTTATGTCTTAAAAGCTACATCACTGTACTTAAGTAAACAACAAAATTTGCAAAAAACTTGTTACCTTCCGTATACACTGTCTGTGAATTTGTTTGGTCGTTTTAGAGGCCGGCGGGGTTGTTTGCTTGTGTCAATATTCCTCCTTTTCATTTTCAACTGTTGCAGTGTATTTCTTTGCACATAAGCAGTTTGATACTATGTGAAAAGACACTACCACTATGTTTTGCCTCTGCCAATATTGCGTTGTGAGTAAAAAAATTCATAACACAGGTTATAAAACAAAAATGAAGAATATTGTCTGGTTTCATTGATTTGGGATGTTGTTACACAAACATTTAACAGGTTTGAATCATGCTTTAGGAGGAAATTTGAAAGCCATCCATAAATTCTGTTTTATAGGGTATAAAAGTAAATTGGTTTCGGAATTCGCCAAATGCAAAAATGATTGTGAGTGGGAACTGATTTATGCACAACAAATTTTTACAGCAATATTCCCACAGTTTGTGCGGAAGGCTTGAAACAAATGGATTATATTTCAAATCAGTCAAATATTAATCTTATTCATCTCGGGTACAAGATATTCCATGCAAGTTAAATGTAAGTCAGAATGTAACTTAGAATGGTTATTGTGCCGGTTCCAAAAGTGCAACAACCACTGATTACATTTCCAAACCCATTTATTTAACCTTAGCTCCCTAATTTTGTTATGACTCTTAATTAAAAACATGATTTGTTTTGTTTGCAGATAAATATCCTTTGCGGTAATGATGAAAAGCAGTGTAATAACACAATCTTGTTGGTTGCACAAACACATCAAAACACCAGTGAAAACCATTGTCCTTATCATGCTAAATCCAAAACATCTATGATGGTTGCAAAAATACACACAGCAGCTTACTATACAACATCATTGTGCTGAGCAACTTAGGAAAATCATTTCAAGTTTGAAACATTATGTTTAAAATGTACTAACGAGTTTAAAATGCAAATAGTGAATAAGGTTTTCATCAATTAAAACAAAACTAAATATCTGGTTTAAGTAATATTTAGTGGGCTTGTCTTTTTTGGATGATATTACCTGTTATTTTCCAAGCTAATATAACAAGCTGAACGCTATAGCAAAATTTAAATCACCACTGTACAACATAAAAAAACAGCTAAAATAGAACCAACAAGAAACACTGCAACTAATCGACAGCACACACTTGAACGAGAACTGTCGACCGTTGGTTGGAAACATTAATACCTGCGTCGTAATATTCTGCGACCTTATGCGACCGCCTGCTGCTATGTCGCAAATATTCACGTAAATATTGAGATTTAACTTCCCCTAAATTCGTCACTTCCGCAATAGAAATCGCATACATTATTATCAATCGATTTTTTTTTAAATCTACGGTTTTTGTTACCAGGCAAAACAAAGTCATCCAATTTACACTTGCCATTATTCTGAGCTTTCAGCAATAAATAGATTTTGAATTATCATGATTTTTGCAAACGGAAATCGAACTGTTAGTTATCCCAACATTATGCTGTGGTTTTTAATATTTTTGAAAGCTGTATTTTTGTAGGTTCGCTTTGGTGACAATTTTCCCTCGTATGGTATTCGCACTGATGTATGACGTCAACACACGTAACTCCACATTTTTATGAAATCTTATAACCTTCCCCCGTCATGTAAAAGCTTCTCAATCTAAACAATTTTGGTAAACACAAATTTNAGAGTTTTTACAGCCACCGTTAAATAAAATATCAAACTATGACTGAAACAAGACATGGCTGACATCGAGGCAGATGGGGACGTTTATGTGTACCGAGCACCAGAGGAACCTCCTGTACCTCCATCCGATGAGACCGGGGAAATTGTCGGGGCGATTGTGGCTTGTGTCGTCATAATAGGAGTATTAGTGTTTCTATGGAAGGTATGTAGCACGTGTTTGTCAAATCTAACCGAATGCTTTGACCAAAAGTTTTGAATCTTGGGTTCTCAGCCATCATCTGGGCCACAAGTTGTTCGGGTTTAGTGGTTTATTATTTTTGGAGATTTTTCTATTAAGACGGCTTGGTTTCAACATTGAAGTGGTTTGAATTAATCCGGCGAATAGTGAACGCTTGAAATTTCCATTGACCTGCAACAAAGGCACATGCGATACAAACAACCTCATACCAGCTATTAACTCAGATAGTCGACTTTTTTAAAGCTGGGTGAATTAAGAAAATGTCAAAATATTTACTACGAAATTTCTTCCATTTTTTAACAGCCCAATATCGAACTATGAGCAAGGCTATGACCTTTTTTTGCGTGTCAAAATTTTATGTCTCCTATTCCGGTTAAAACCGGTTTTGGAGTTTGGTAGAAGGCCAAAACCGGCTACAACCGGTTTGAAACTGAAATATTTAGACAAAAACCGAGCAAATACGGGAAATTTTCTCCGTTTTTTCACCCGAAGTCAATAAATGAGCATAGGTAAGAAAAAATGATTTCAACATTTCCACTAAAAAATTGCAAGAAAACTTTATTTTTATAAAACTAAAATTCAGATGTTGGAGCGGAAGCGTGCTGACATGGCTGATTTCCATGACGACCCGGAGGAGGGATCATCAGACGGGGAAATCCCCACTTCACCCAAATCTGACCCAGCCAGCCCCAAGCGAAGTTTCTTACCCAGTCTGCTTCAAGTCAAACGGGAAAGTGAGTTTACAACCGCCCAACTGCCCAACGTTGTGTCCGATGAGAGCAAGGAAGATCCCGAGCCGGTGCGCGCATTAGAGGAACTTATTCTTCCGAACTTGACCCCGATCACGAGTTCAGTGTGGAGTCGTCGTGGGGAGGATGGAAGCGGTGACACCGGCTACGTCAGCGGATTCTGCAGGTTGGAAAATGTTAGGTTTTAAATTAGTCTCAATGATTTGGGGTTCAACCTCGTCTCATTCACGGCAGTTAACATAACTTGCAAAAAATAATTTGCATGAGCACAAAAAAGCGGCAACCCTAGAGGAGTTTTTGTTCTCAGAANATGATTTGGGGTTCAACCTCGTCTCATTCACGGCAGTTAACATAACTTGCAAAAAATAATTTGCATGAGCACAAAAATGCGACAACCGTAGAGGAGTTTTTGTTCTCAGAAAGGAACCAATTTTACGGCGAAGATTTAAACACAGTTGCTTCGATGCGATCGAACTTGACGTGGAACACCCACGTGACATAATGTACTCGCTCAAGCATGACAACGAAGCGCTTCTCCAGGAAATGGAGCAGCGAAGGATTAAGTCAAAAGATGCGATTTCGGTAAAACATATAGTTAGTTGGGATAGGTGGAACTCAATCCAAATTACCCAGAGATTGTTTGTTTTGGGATCGTCGGTTGGCTGCTTGTCTCATTGTAGTTCCGTTGGAATCTTACAATCCTGAAAAAAACTTGCTATTCTGCTAGAATTACCTTGCGTTTATGTTAGAACCTTGCGACCCTGATAAAACCTAGCGGTCTTGATAGAACCTAACTTTCGAGCTGATTGAAAAACAAGTTACCGGGGTGGGTTTTGAACTCGCGACCTCAGCGAGTGGTTTGCTTTTGCGAAACAACTTGTCTGTGTCGGCGACATCGTGGGATTTTCAAAGTAACTTTTTATCACAGGAAATCGGAGATTGTCTTCAACTCGTTCACTCCGCTCGCGAGAAGGTAAGTTCAAGTAGAACGAAGAAGCGGAAAGAGAACGAGGAGGTGAAAAAGTTTCTTAGAGAAGCAAGAGAAACAAGATGGAAACATGAGCTACACAGAAAAATGTCTTTCCACTATTCTTACGTCAAGCAACAAACCAAAGTTCAACGGGATGCCTTCGTCTCAATGCAGGTAAAATTCAAAATCTCTTGAAATAAAATCATTTCAAATGGGCAAACAAAACAGATTAAATCCATCCAGGGTTACGAAAACAGTGAAAAAAAATTCGGGCTCTCAACTTAAACGGCCCAGAACTATCAACTAGGATAATCTTGGGCAAAGAGCAAATATTATTTGAAAGGGTGTGATGATAAAAACAAATCAACACATCTTTTATTCTGACTGGAAATCATTAAAGTACTAGGAAACAGCATACAAAAACTACTTTCATCGACGAATTTTTGCTAGAGTTTAAGTTCAATTTACTTTTCACTGCAGGAGTGGTTTGACGGGCTCACTTTGCGATCTGAACTGCGCTGCATAGCGGAAGAAATATTTCTACTTCGCTCACAACATCTGAGTGCGTTCGACAGGAATCAGTGTGAGAAAGAATTAATCAAGGAATCCCTTACCCAGATCGAGTAAGCTTTAAATGCCCAAGTTAAACGGTCGTGGGTAAATGAGGGATAAGGTACAATAAAGTTCAAACGTTTCAACGAACGCTGTTGTCATTATCAGTTTTGTAATTTCATGAACAACAGCTGTGCCACAAACTAAAGCGTATTAAACACTTGTTTCTGTGTGTTGTAGCGTCGTAAGTGTGTTGCACAAACCCGGCCGCTTTTAAACTTTTTTGACTCTGCAGAAAATGTCAAAGCGAGATTTCCAACACAAAGTCGCTCGTGAACGAAATGAGGCAACAACTGGCAGCGGGTCGCCAAGTTCGGGAAGCGACGGGATCTGCTGAACAAAAGAAGGAACCAACTACAGAGGTTCGCAAGACCGCGGCAAAAAGCAAAGTTTCGAGATTCCGCATCAAACTTCCCCTGCTGCGAGACAAACTAGCGCCCTCTGACGGATTTGCAAAATCGGATAAACGGGATCAGGGTGAGCGTTGCGCCACCTGCCGGCAATTAGTTTGCAAATGCGCGGTAACTAATTCGGGGAAATCCAATGAGCAGGCGCACTCCAGCAATGACGTCAACGTTGCAAAAATAATGACGTCAAAGCCCAAAACTGTCGCCCCGGAACCAAGGGATCATCGCGCCAATCCACAAGAACACAACTTGACTTTGAAACTGATAGAGGTCACTGCTAAGGAATCAAGTGACGATGGCGTTCCAGAACTATCCGAGCGTGAAGTTAGGAAAGCGCTCAACCGTGTCCCGTTTGTGACGTCAGTCAGGGAGGTTGCTAAGGGCTTAAGCAACGACGAGTGGATTCTCCAGGTAGTCTCGGCGCAGCCTCGTTTAGCGAACGTTCGATTTAACTGCAGGGGTAGAACTTACGTCATCGGTATGGTTGGTGACGTCAAGATTTAATCAGGGACTTTTGTTGTGTCAATCCAGGTGTTTGTATATTTTGTGGCGTTTCTGCGTTTTTATAAATTTACAAATAAATACCGAATCGTTACATACGTAAGTCTGTTTTTTCCGCATTTTCTTATTGTATGTCGAACAAGAACATTCCGTTTACAAAGGAATTTCGTTTTCGTTGTTCGCTTTACTTTCCTATGCATGGTGACATTGTTACGTCAAGGATAATAATTTCAACTCCGGTCGGTTGCGAAATTCACAAAAAACAAAATTAATGCACAGAAATCGTTTCGTGGGTTCCATTCAATATCCGCACTTCTCCTTGGGCCGCACAATTTTGAGCTGGAGGTTGCACGCCGCGGGGTTAAACCAAAATTCCCTGAGCAAGAAACCAAAGCGGTTTTGCTCCAACCCAGTGGGGCCGGTAGGTTGACCCAAATTTGCCCCTCCAATCAATTCTCACCCAAACCACTCTCGAGTTCAGGACGAAGATGGTGCGGAGGGAAAAACACGTGATTGTGCAAAGCAGGACAATGTGCATCCAAATTCTGTCACTTAAACATAATTGTTGTGTTCTCGAGCATTTAGTACTTGATAACTGTTGCGACCTTCATAAAATGCAACATTAAAATTCACTGCTTGGCTGCTTAAAACTCAAAACAGTTATGAGGCAAAATAGTTTTACTCAGAGATTTTGTTGCGTCTAGTTTTACTCAGAGATTTTTGTAACCAGGTAATTGAGGCGCGCTCTGGTGAGTACGAAAATCATGCAGAAAATTCCTATTAGTATTATAAAAACCAAAACTTAAATCTCAACTAAATGAAGTGATTTGGATCATAGCAAGTTCAATTAGAGTCCGCGTCAATCAAAATATCAGAAATTCGTCTAATTCGGCTCGAAGGTCACTTTTTATGTTGGTCATGTATGTACATACTTGGACGTTGTATTAACGTGTATACGGCCTTGATAAAAGGTCTTTATTGTTGCACGTGCAATTGTTAACTAGACAGTTTTATTTTTTTTCTGATAAAAGTAGGCCTATTTGAAATTTTCTGTTGTTTTGCAATGACTCTGACAATCCCATCAATGAATTTTCGGTGATGGCTTCTCGTTGTAATCGCTATTGGAGTTACTATCGATGTTGTGCTTTTGCTTGAACGATGTATTGGTATGTTTTTCCTTTATTTCAAGTTTAATAACCATTAGTCAAGGACATTGCATGCGGCAAGAGTTGGTTTAGACCATAATTAAGGCTTCCCTATCTTTTTTACATTGCGACCCAAATATTTTCATTATTTCATTTTGCAAAATCTAGCAACTTATGCTTAATACTTTTTGGTTTCCAAAGGAAAAACCACTCAACAATTGTGTAAAAAACGGCTGATGTTCGTCGTCTCGCTAAATAACCTTCAATCCTTTTGGTTTAACGCAATGATTCGTTCTTAACATTTTTTCATGTCGGAGCCCCTTAAAAATCACTAACTAGTTCTTGCACCCCCTTCTGTAATTTCCAGAAAGTAGGCTAAGTTTTTGTCATCATTTAAACTTCCCCAATGGATATTGTAGAAGTAACAAAGTATCTGTATAAATAGCCTAACCCTGTTGATTTAGTATATCCTCGCACCTCCCAAAAACAGATCTCCTACCCTTGAATAAAACCCTTCAATCCCAACGTGTTTTTATTTAAGATTTGCTCAATTGTTCGTTGAATTAAAGCAACTCGACGGGTGTCAATGTCAGTCGGGATGTTCCAGTGTTGAAATGACTCCAGCTGTTCGTATCATGGAAATTCGACGCGTTTAATATTTTGTGAGCTGTTTGTGCGGAACCGTTTCTCTCAACACGAACCGTTTGTAGAAAATATAACTGCCAATTAATTGCTGACAACTGTTGTTGTTTTGCTCCAACTCGAATGGTTGTCACTTTGTGGTTTGTTTTACTTATTATGTTTTCCTTTTATTTTCCGGCGAGTTGTTTGTTTGTACTTCTAAACAAGCTGACTATTTGTCGACTTGTAAAACTTACAAAAACAAGTATCATTTCAATGACACACTTTCCGTTTCAAAGTGTAATATGTAGTTTTCTTGATTGTTTTTCAACTCATCTGCAAAGTTCCGTATTTTGTCGTATGTTGTGTACGTGATTTTATTGAAGCCGTCGTCACGGTCTGTTGCACTTAAAAACTAGTTGCTGGTATAATTTAATAACGCTGATACCGAATTTAAAAAATCCACAAACGCTTTTCAGTAAATATAAAACCCTAAGTTAAATGTATGTATGTTGCATCAAGTGTCCGCAATTACGCCCAACACGCGCAAAAACAGGATTTAAGAAACATTTTGGTGAAATCACAGACCAAATGTAGTAAGTCACGTGGTTGATGTACCTTGTGGTCACTGGTCAATAGTTTGGTCGGTCAGTTGGAAAGTTGGTTCCGCTGCTACTATTGTGAATGTTTGTATTTGGGATTTTTGCTTGGGTATTTTGTCATAAAAAAAGAATGCATTTCTGAATAACTGTAAAATATATTGCCAAATGCACTACAGCAAAAGGTGAATTCAGGAAATGAAATATGAAAGCATTGTTTTTTTAAGACATCCAGAAATATTTTATTTTTTAAGTGTTGTCCTAATAAAGTCCTTTGCTATTTTAGTTGTTGTTAGTAATTCATTAAAAAGTTAAAACAAATACAACTAGCTGACAACTTGATCTTATATGTTTAGAAACGAAAATGACATTTTTGCAATCTGCAACAGTATTATTTGCAGCTGCACTCTTTTATAAGTGTCCGTTATTGTAGCCTAAAATATTGTGTCAGAATTTCAGAATCATGTCATTTTTAGTTTTTTAGATATTGCAGTATGCACCAGTTTCACTCGTACAACTACAATCTAGCAACTGACCTTTCGGCGAGAGAACAGAAATAATAACTCCATAGTTTGGCCCCTAAATGAACAGAAGTGATAATTGTAAAATGTAAATATTACAACAAAGTTTAGAAAAAGTGCAACTAACTCTGTAACATGTCTCTGTTTTTGTAAATTTCTACACTCACAAGGCTTTATCCATGCTGTAAAATACTAAAAAGCTCTAAATGGAAAAAATGACTAAAATATTGGACTTACTTTGCGATGTGACATCTTATGAACCATAAAAATGAGTTCATCTAAAGACCCGTACATCAGTATATGCGAGGAATTTTCAACGGTATGTTTTGCTAATATTTTAATGCAACTAAAGGACAACAAAACAAAAAAACTTTATACTTTTTGACAGTCTTTCAAGCAGGATATTATCGACTTGAAAGTTGTGGACGAATCGTTGAAACATCATGCCAAAGCATTGGAGAATTGCCTTAAACTGCTGCAAACTGCCTCGGAGTCTGTACATGTGCAAAATTTATGGAACGGACTAATACGGTAATCAACTGGTTTTAAATAAATCAGCTGAAACTTTGTTTATCACATCAAGCTCAAGTAAATTGTGTTTTGTTAAAATAAAATAGACAAAAAGGTACGATGATACACAATTGTCATGGAATTAAACTTAAATTGTTTAGATTTTGCCTGTTTGACTTTCTTTTTTGGGATTTTTTCGATTTGTTTTGCAAGATTTATAGTAAGCTATTTTGTTTGTGCGTTAGCTACAAAGAAGTACTTATTGCAAAGACATGATTTTTAACTGAAAGTTTAGTTATGTTTCGATTTCTTCTCATGTATTTGCAGATCTGCAATCAACACGTTGCTAAACCTAAAGCACCCAATCTCAAACCAATGTCTCGGAGAATTTGCCTCCATGGTTAAACCATGGTTGATTGACGAACAATTCAAGTAAGTTTAGTTGACCAATCAATAGGCAGATTGTGCAGTGTTAAAAAAGGTGTCACTTTTGAAAAGTTTGAGAAACACTGGTTAGCACATCATTAAAGGGCAAATTTTGTTGTCTGATGAAATTAGTTTCCTATATCATATTGTTCAATAACTCTTTAATATACACAGAGGCTTGAACCACGCTGATTTGTTGGACATGTACAACTTGGCCGTGGATGGGCCTTGGTCAAAATCACCATTAAAGGAACTTATGGACGGCTCTATAACAGATGCTAAAAAGCGTAAAATATGATTTGTGTTGTAATTTTATCGACTAGCAAGAGTTCATGTTTGAAGTTTTACAAATACTTTGTTGGCAAAAATGTGTAGATTTGATTTTATATTGTTTCATTTTTTACAAACTGTACAAATTCTCACACACAAAAATTCTTGTTTTTCAAATGTAAAAAGTCTTTTTAGAGCTTTGCCATAAAATTCGTAATTTTTTCAGTTGCAGAGTCGTTCAAGCATGACCCGGATTGTGCTCACTTTCGTCTGCGTGCGTTACTAGTCAGCAAAAAGTTTAAGCAACTGGCGATATTTGGAACTGCAATGCTGATTCATCCTAAAGTACGAGTGTGCTGTGTAATTTCAAATGTGTGGGTGTTTGGTATCACTGAATAGTTTGCAGTTTGTAGCAGCAGTGACTGTGGTTTGAAGATTAAGTGTTGATATTTTTTCAAAACAATCCTGATCCGAGGTCTGTAGTAATAGCTGGCAAAGAAACTTTTTTTGTGGTGGCATTTAAATGTAATTCCTGAATAACATTATTTCTTGTTTTGTCATAGATGAAAGGAAACACAGAATTTGAGAACATCTTTCAACATTTCGCCAACATGTCTCTTGCTTCAGGAGAAATCCAAAAACTGTTTACCCATTTTAACCTCAAGATAACAATAACTGTAAGTTTGCAAGAAAAGGTTGATATTTTCAAGTTGTAGCTGATATTGGTTGCTTGGTCAATGTACCTTTTTGCTTCCAATATGTCATGTGTATTGATGTCTCTAGAAATGAAGTAGGTATCCAATGAGTACCAAAAATGGATAGGTTTTGTTAACTTACTTTACATACACTGAAAGTTAAATGAAAACCCCAATTTTTACCAAAACCTAAAATTCATGAGTATAAAAGGGTTGCATTAGTTTGCAGGCTAAAGTTTGTTAAGTCTAGTTGTGTCATTGCACTAATGAAACTGCATCTTATAACACAATGAAACTGCATCATTTGTGTGGGATTAGTTTTAATATATGTAGTGTGAGAGCATTATTGTTTACAAATCAGGTTACAGACATTATAACATTCGATGTTGTTCTACTTACAGGTGATAGATGAATTGTTGGAGGAAAATGAAAGTGCTGAAAAAATGTGTACAGCAACGATGGAATACTTGTGGAAAAATGAAGACATGAATCATATTGAGTAAGTGTATGTGTAAAGTGATTAATGCAACAACGTCCATGTTTCAATGAGAATGTGTTTATGGAATCCAACTGATGTTTTTCCTCCATTGTTAACATCTGCATTTGCAAGCCTTTTGCAAAC